>JAECUM010095433.1:0-51092 GCA_016617855.1 Megalonaias nervosa
TATATATATTTTTTGATCGCATTAGAAGGTTTCATGGAAGTTGCACGAGTAATTTCATTATTCAACGCAGCTATCACACTCAGTAATCTTGCAACCCATTCACGAGATCTATCCTTAAAGTCAGCGGATATTTCCCTTGCATATTGGTATCCAAATAACCGCTCAGCAAGTGTTCTATTAAATCGTTCAACGATTGCCTGATCACGATGAATTTTTAACGTTATGCTTGTTCATCAACGATGATACTGCTCCAAGAAATTCTTTACCAGGATCAACTTGTAATAACCATGACTATCGTAGACCACCACGTTGATAAATGCGCTCAAACGCAGATGCAACTTCAGATGCTGTCTTTGTTGATAATGGCTCCGCTTCTTTGTATCTACTCGCAACATCAACGACAGTTAACGCATATCTATACGTGTATTGACGTCTACGTGTTTTAATGGTATCGTGTGGTAAAAATAAAATATCTGCTTGATGAACTTCATTAGGAACGCTAACATCAAAATGCGCGTACTGAATTCTTTTAGGTGGACTCAGGAAGATTTGCCATATTGCCTGTCGTGCTAACCATGATGCAGCAACATCACGTGAAACTTTTGCTGCTTCGGCGAGTTTACTAATCGCTGCTTTACCTCTCCAATACCCTCTCGGGGAATAATAAACAGATTCCATTATGATGGTTATATAATTTAATTGCCAGCCCCTAGCACTAGTTTACCTTTCATAGCAGATTTTATTAGAAAACTAGCGAATTTATCTCTGAGAGATTTATTAGGTATAAAATTTAATGCGTGAATCAATTTCACATCTGCGAGATGTCGTTGCTGCAAATCATTACTTTTATACGCGACATCATGAACGTGACACGCTTGATCAATTGCGTTTATTGGATACTCTCCTGGGTTTGGTTGATCTCGTTCGTCAAGTCGGATATCAAGTCGAGTTCCTGGACCACAATAATTATATCCGGGTAAATGTTTCTCACCAGGGTATTTAGCCCATGGTAATCCTGGTAATTTTCCTAACGAAGCAGCGATATCCCCACCTGTCTTTGTTGGAATAAATTTATATTTCTTGGTGCCACATTTCACACACTTACCTGTAAGTGCGCGTCTTTTATTTTTTGTTGTTATTGTCGTTAATTCAGCAGTATGTGTAGGTGCTCTGCATCGAACACAATATAGACTCATATTATTTATTATATGGATATAATTGACTTTTCAGCGACAAGAAAACAAGAACCAGTAAAGCACCATCCAGCGCTTCCGAATTCTATCAGAATGATTATAATAGGTCCATCTGGAAGTGGGAAGACGTAAGTACTGCTTAATCTGATAATGAGATGGCTCAAGTGGAACAAACTGTATTTAGTAGCACCATCTGTAGATGATCAACGATGCTATGAAATACTTAAAGATTTTAATAAAAATGCAAAACTACTGGACGAAGACGGAAATGATATTATTGATTTTATAACCGATATTGATGAAGCTCCATCTGTAGATGACCTAGATGGATTCATTAATAATCTCGTAGTATACGATGATGTGATGCTGGACAAGCAATCCAATCCAGCTAGAATATTTTCTCGAGGTAGACATAAAAACACGGACGTGATTTATGTTACCCAGAGATATACACAAATTCCAAAAGTAATCAGAGACAACTGCAATATTTTTGGTTGTGTTTAATGGCGTAGATAATTATACTCTACAGAATATTTATTATACTTGGTGTTCAGGCGACATGGACATGATTAAATTTAAAAACTTCTTTTCAAAAGCACAAGCTGTTCCGTTTGGATTTATAACAATAAATCTACATGATCCAAGATCTAGATATCGAATAGGTCTTGATAAAATATTTGGTTAATTTATAGCAGCAGGAAGGGTGAACGACATACGCGTAGTGACCAGCACGTGAAAAAATCGGAAAAAATCTGGTCAATTAGAGAAGTTTTTACTGTTAAGGCAAAAACTTTTTTTTTCAGCCTTCGTAGGAACCCTTAAATTTCAAAAATAAGGTCTCTGCAAAGTTGTAGGGTTCATCCTTCCTGCTGCTACTTGGATCCACAAGCGCAACAGTTCCAGTTTACCGCTGATATAAGCGATTCTATGCAATCTATATGAAGAGATACATTTAATTATAGAAGGTACACAACCAGTATATATTCACATAACACGACCAGTATTTAGTCACATAACACAACCAGTATATTTTCACATAACACAACCAGTATATAATCACATAACACAACCAGTATATATTCAAATAACACAATCAGTATATACGCACATAACACAACCAGTATATATTCACATGACACAACCAGTATTTATGCACATAACTGTCATGTTTTCATTAAAGAATCATCATAACTTAGGTTCAAATGCTGAATACAGACTAAGATCATAACCGATCCAGTAAAGTTTTGCATTTCAGTTTAACACAAAATCGTATTTTTCCACATGTTATTCCCATACCAATTTTAATTTTGACATCTCTTTTTGTTTAGAATTGGCGGACGTCTTTTGTTTTCCAACAAAAATATAGGCCAGTTAATTGTTTAAACCCAGAAACTGATTTGGCTAAAGAGGTAATTTTACTTTTCTTTCCAAAAAAATTTCAATAATTGCATGACAAAATGTGCTTTTGCATAAATTTAGTAACTTGTGTCAGCTTCAAAATAAATTAAATCTTTCTCACGGTTAAAAAATATCTTGCACTAACAGCAGTCAAATACTTTACATTGCAACTCAGCCAATTATCACAAACTTTGAATGTTTTCATCGCCTGATTCTTTATTTAAAAAAAATATTCATTGTCATCTTACATTTTTATCATAACTTGCATCTTTGGACATAGCTAACACCATCTCAGACATAGGTGGACATGGTGACAACAGTGGTATCAACTGTATTAACAATGTCATAATTCTGTGCTAAAGGCCTACAGGATATATCTATATATTGTTCAAGAAAAAAACAAACTGTGCAATAAAGTCTCTCGATGGCAAAAAGATTTGCATTTTGATGATTACATCTGAAAGCAGCAGATCTTAGTTGATCTTTTACCGTGGCAAAGCTTACTTGATCATTTACCGCAGATCCAAGCAAAGTTCCATCTATTAAATCAATGACAGATGGCGATTAATGATTATTGCTAGTAACCACTCCTGATTTCCCAACAAAAATCGTTGGTGTGATCCTTTCAGCAAACAACCTTCCTTACTTTCACACATTCTTTGCGCAGAGTCTTGAGGCATTCCATGGCCTTCTCATAAAATTGGTCTCCAAATGAATCAACAACCAGCTGTTTGATTCTCTTCTGCATTTGTTCACAAGCTGTAAAGGTTAACAACAGATTCAGTTCTGTTTTCATTACTATCATTTTATTTACCAGTCTTATCAATAAATCAGAATTAAAGCGGCCGTTACAATTTCTCCCAATAATTTAAATGTTTTAATGGGCTGCTATTTCTGGCCTAAGAAACAAGTTATAACCTATATACAGTGTTGGGTAATGGCAGAAAAATACAAGCAGATTTGATCAGTGTTTCAAGTCAGTCTTTGTACTAGAATATCACTTATTACTTTAGAAGCATCTCTGTGACTTTGATATGTAGTCTGCATATTTGAGCTGCTGCATTGAGTCTAGTTTCCTCTGATACAGATATTTTCTATTTGTGGAACATGTTGGTTAATTAGACAGGTATCAAGTCCGTTCAGGTAATTTCATTCAACACAACCTTTAAATAACATTGAATCCAAAGGAATATAATCACACTGTTACAATGCAGCATATACTGAACTCAACTGAATATAATCACACTGTTCCAATGCAATTTGTACTCAAGGCAAGTGAATATAATGCCATTCTTCCAATGCAATTTACACTGAATAAAATTGAATATAATTACATTATTCCAATGCAATTTATACTGAATACAATTGAATATAATCGCACTGTTCCAATGTAATTTTTACTCAAGAGAACTGAATATAATCATACTTATTCCAGTGCAATTTGCATGGGAGACAACTGAATATAATCACTCTGTTGAATGAAATTTTCCATTGAATACAATCGAATATAAACACACTGTACCAATGCAATTTTCACTGAATTCAATTTAATATAATCACATTTATAGCAATGCAAGTTACACACTGAATACAATTGAATATGATCACACTGTTCGAATGTAATTTATACTGAACACAACCGAATATAATCACACTGTTCCAATGCAATTTATGCTCAAGACAACTTAATATAATAACTGTTCCAAAGCAATTTACACTGAATACAGTTGAATATAATGACATTTTTCCAATCAATTTACACTGAATACCACTAAACATAGTCGCACTATTCCAATGCAATTTACACTGAATATAACTGAGTATAATCACACTGTTCCAATGCAAGTTTTACTCAAGACAACTGAATATAATCACAGTTATTCAGATGCAGTTTCCATGGGAGGCAACTGAATATAATCACACTGTTTCAATGCAATTTACATTGAATACACTTGAATATAATCACACTGTTCCAATGCAATTTTCACTGAATACAATTTAATATAATCACATTTATCCAATGCAGGTGACACTGAATACAATTGACCATAATCACACTGTTCCAATGCAATTAATACTGAATGGAACTGAATATAATCACACAGTTCTAATGCAATTTATACTCAAGGCAACTAAATATAATCACACTGTTCCAATGAAATTTACACTGAATACAACTGAATATAATCCCACTATTCCAATGTAATTTACACCGAATACAACTGAAATTAATCACTCTGTCCCAATGCAATTTATACTCAAGACAAATGAAAATAATCGCACGTATTCCAGTGCAATTTACATGGGAGACAACTGAATATAATCACACTGTTCCAAGGAAATTTACACTGAATACAATTGAATATAAATCACACTATTCCAATGCAATTTACACTGAATACAATTGAGTATAATCACACTGTTCCAATGCAATTTATACTCAAGAAAACTGAATATATCATACATATTGCAATGCAATTTACATGGGAGAAAGCTGAATATAATCACACTGTTCCAAGGCAATATACATTGAATACAATTGAATATAATTGCACTATTCTAATGTAATTTTCACTGAACACAATTTAATATAATCACATTTATAGCAATGCAGGTTACACTAAAGACAATTGAATATAAGGACATTATTCCAATCCAGTTTACACTGAATACAACTGAATATAACGAACCTATTCCAATGCAAATTACACTGAATACAAATGAATATAATCGCACTGTTCCAATGCAATTTATCCTCAAGACAACTGAATATCATCACACTGTTCCAATGCAAGTTAGATGGGAGACAGCTGAATATAATCACACTGTTCCAAGGCAATTTACAATGAATACAATTGAATATAATCACACTATTCTAATATAATTTTCACTGAATACAATTTAATATAATCACATTTATAACAGTGTAGGTTACACTGAATACAATTCAATATAAGGACATTATTCCAATCCAATTTACACTGAATACAACTGAGTATAATGAAACGATTCCAATGCAAATTACACTGAATACAAATGAATATAATCGCACTGTTCCAATCCAATTTATCCGCAAGACAACTGAATATAATCACACTGTTCCAATGCAAGTTACACTAAATACAATTGAATATAATGACACTATTCCAATCCAGTTTCCACTGAATACAATTCAATATAATCCCATTATTCCAATGCAACTTACACTGAAAACAACTGAATATAATCACACTGTTCCAATGCAATTCATACTGTATACAATTGAATATAATCATACTGTTCCATTTCAAGTTATACTGATGACAACTGAATATAATCACATTGTTCCAATGCAATTTACACTGAAGACAACTGAATATAATCCCTCTGTTCCAATGCAACTTATACTAAAGACAACTGCATATAATCACTCTGTTCCAGTACAATTAACAAAAGAAATGTAAAATTACTACAACAACAAAAAGATCTGATATTTGGGACAGCAGCATTTTACATATTTTTCTTTTACAACTTAGTTTCAAATAATGTCATTTGTCCAAAATATTAATTGTTTTAAAGACAAATTAAATGATCACCTTGGTAATCAATTTAATGTATATATTGCCAAGGATGGTGTAGCATCACATTGCAATCCAACATCTGAGAGCTTACTGCATTTAACCTCTTCTATTACAGACAAAGATAATTGCCAGTCGAAGTTTGCATGCATGAGATTATTCCGTCTGTAGGAAAAAATGTCACATTAAAGACCATTCACTGCACATACCAATTTTGAAACAAAAAGTTTGAAACTTATATGTTAAAATATGAATTGTATGTGTTTTATCTAAATATTGCAGAAACAGTGGCAACCATACTACTGACGAGGGCAATTGTTATACTGGTGCAATAATGTCTGAATGAATATTCGGCTTAGATGTCTAGCACATATACACAAATGACAATTTATTATCTTATTGTTGTAATCAAGAGACTTTATGGCCAAATGCTATTGTTTAATGAAGTGATATAGCAATAAATGCAGTGTTTCCCCTAAGGGTGAAGGCGTGAGAATCAAAGACGGTATCAGAATTGGGCTTAGAATAAAAATTTGAGGATCTCAGATCCACAAATGAGGGTGCACGGAAACAATTGATAGGTTTCAGGTTGATCCACTACGGATTTCATGTCTGTGAATAAACATCGGCTGGTTTAATTGTTATGGCATTGTTCAAGATGTTTTTAGAGAAATATTTAAGTGTGGCTCATATATTTTTTTTGTTCATGTAATAATGCAGAAAAATGTTTTTTCTTCCAATGCTAAAATAGAAATTAAAAAATGCTAAGAAATATCAGATTCAGGAATACATCTCAAGTCCAACTCAGAAATTCCTTCTCGATGTCATCACTTGGAGGAGTATTGGAAAAGAAATTTTTAGTAAATTATGCTTCTCCTAGAATACTTACCTGATCACATTAACATTAGGCATATAAGCCCTCCCAAAGACAAAACAAGTCATCTTTTCTGTCTATTATATATATATATATATATATATATATATATATATATATATATATATATATAGAGAGAGAGAGAGAGAGAGAGAGAGAGAGAGAGAGAGAGAGAGAGATGGCAATAATTCTTGTCCTTCAACTGCACTTGCCATGTACAGACTGCACTAGTGAAAGCAACGCAAATCATCGTGTAACAGGATGCTCATTTTGCTGGGAGGATGGGAGGGTAATTTAGACATTTAATTTTGACACGCCTGATTTCTTCCTTCTTTTCAAACCTATGCACAATTAAAATTTGCTAAGCAAGCAGGTTTATTTTATATATTTAATCAAGATATTTACTGTAAAACTATTTTTTTTCATCTTCGAATCTGTGTATAAGGTATCAGACGAGAGTCTGATTATATGTTGTATTGAATACTGAACAATAACAGGTCATCTTAAATTCAGAAAATGAAAAATTGCAGTATTTGTATGAATCAAATTCCAAGAACTGATGTTCTGAGCTTCTCAGTTGCAACAGGGGAGTAAAGTTTTGTTGTAAAAATGGTTGAGGTGACTATGGTAATAAAGAAAATGGGTTAAGATTCATTCGTAAAGAAAGATATTATCGATAATGTACAGCACTGAGAATGGAAACTGGGTGTGGTCTCATCTATATATGCGAATCATAGGTCCAACATTGACAGACTTTATTCCACTAGCAGATAACCAAATTCTGCTGATTCATCATGCATAACTACACTAAACAATGATACAGAAAAACGATAATCCAATTCTGCTGATATAATTCCCCTAAATAATGTTACAAGAAGATGATCAAATTCTGCTGATTAAGCAGACAGAACTACACTAAACAATGATATCAGGAGATGATAATCAAATTCTAATTAAGTTATACCAGTACAGAGCTGGATATAAAATTTTCTTTAAATCCAATAATAATAGTTAAGGGACTTAATGTTCATTTGTTGTTTTGGGATTAATGCCATTCCTCAGCGCAAGATAGGGTATACATAGGCTATGCATGGCAGCCATTATAACTGGTGGAGGGAGAACTGTGAAAAACTGCATAAAGAACAAACAACCCATGGGAAACTACTGGCAAGCCTATTCATACATACACATTGACTGAACCTGAAACTTGAACCCACGCAGAGTTGAGATGGCAGTGATCAGTAAAGGTGAGCACTTCAGACTACTCAGCCACCAGGAATTATTGTGTAGAAATAAAAGTGGATCGGCTCAACAATCAGGGGTCATAACTCGGGTAAATGATGATGAGGGGATTTAATGTGAGGGCCCATTGTTTCACTTTTTAAATACCAATAGTGACAGTAGAATCAACCATGCAATCATTATGTACCATAAGTTCTCCAACAAAGAAGTATCGTCCATAAGGCAGTTTTCAGTCACACCACTATTCTTTAAGTGTACAATTAATTACTTCAAGATTTATGCAATATACTCCGATTGCTTTCATTTTGAGGGGTATTTTCAAGTCTTTGCAAAACAGTAAATTTTCATATGTACTTAAATTCATTGACTGGGAGTGGGTGGGGAAAGGGTACTATGATTACCACACATAGATTATTGTTCATCAGGTAATTAATTTTCTACCATGCAACGATGAAACCCATGAAAAATGGTAACACTAGAACAATCATGAATTCTCACTATATCTTCCTTAACTACAAAATAAAGATTAAATACGGTGAAATCAATAATTTGCTGAAAAAACATCAGTTGATTCTGTTCAATTGTCAAGCAAAGATTTATGCAATTTCCTTCAATTTTCTGGGGTATTTTCAGGTCTTTGCAATATAGTAAATTTTCATATGTACTTAAATTCATGGAATGGAGGTGGGTGGGGAAAGAGTACCATGGTTTCCACACACAGAATATTGTTCATCAGGTAATTAATTTTGTTCCATGCAGCAGCCATGAAACCCATGAAAAATGGCAACATTAGAACAATCATGAATTCTCGCTATATCTTCCTTAACTACAAAATAAAGATTAAATACGGTGAAATCAATAATTTGCTGAAAAAACATCAGTTGATTCTGTTCAATTGTCAAGCAAAGATTTATGCAATTTCCTTCAATTTTCTGGGGTATTTTCAGGTCTTTGCAATATAGTAAATTTTCATATGTACTTAAATTCATGGAATGGAGGTGGGTGGGGAAAGAGTACCATGGTTTCCACACACAGAATATTGTTCATCAGGTAATTAATTTTGTTCCATGCAGCAGCCATGAAACCCATGAAAAATGGCAACATTAGAACAATCATGAATTCTCGCTATATCTTCCTTAACTACAAAATAAAGATTAAATACGGTGAAATCAATAATTTGCTGAAAAAACATCAGTTGATTCTGTTCAATTGTCAAGCAAAGATTTATGCAATTTCCTTCAATTTTCTGGGGTATTTTCAGGTCTTTGCAATATAGTAAATTTTCATATGTACTTAAATTCATGGAATGGAGGTGGGTGGGGAAAGAGTACCATGGTTTCCACACACATAATATTGTTCATCAGGTAATTAATTTTGTTCCATGCAGCAGCGATGAAACCCATGAAAAATGGCAACATTAGAACAATCATGAATTCTCACTATATCTTCCTTAACTACAAAATAAAGATTAAATACGGTGAAATCAATAATTTGCTGAAAAACATTAGCTGATGCTGTTCAATTGTCAAGCAAATAACTGAGATATGATATACCTTGTTCAAATTTGTCTTCATCCCTGGCTCTAATCAAGGTTAGGAAATCCTCCACAGGACTTGTTGTTCCAACCTAAAAAATATTTAACATAAGGATATTAGGGTTTGATTGAAATGTTTATTTATATGTATACAACACCCTCCAACTACAAATGTGGTACTATATGTACTCGTTTCTGACTCAAGTCCAAAGCAAACTGACTTTACCCAGATCTGTCATCATAGAAATATAAGCAACTAAACTAAATTCAACCAAAACCATAAACACACATTTTCTTTTCCTGTGACCGTGTCGCAAAGGACAAACAGTCAAGCAAGGATGTACTGAAATAACTGTTTTGATTCATAACGATCCATGCAATGCATGGTAAGATATCCATAAGGTGGTTTAGGAAAAAGGTGGAAATCAAAAATGGAAACCAAACCCTTATCAAATTGTTAATGGCAAACTCTTACGATGCTATCACAACTGTAAAAGTGACTACTACAATTGTCTTTTCAGGAGGTTATGGCAGCTATTATCCAACTTCTGAACCACACTTACTTGAGTCACTTTGGCTCTGGCAATATCTTTCATGCCACCCTCCAGACTAGCATCAATACGACGACGTTTAACTGCAGGACCTGCATCTACACCGTCACTGAAGTGTAAAATGGAAACCACAGTGATAAATAAAGTATGTATCACACTGTGAGTTAACACAAAAATTACTGACTACCTCTGGACTTAACTTTCCAACATCAAAGAAGTTCAAAAGAGAAATCACAATGTTAAATAGCAGTATATTACACCATAAGATAACACATAAATCAATGGGTGACCAAGTGATATAAAGTGCTCGCCTTTACCGATCATTGTCTTCTCATCTCTGTCCATGTGGTGACGAGTCTCATGTTCAGCCAATGTATGTGAGAGAGCTGGCAGTATCATCCTGTGGGTCGTTGGTTCTTCCCAGGGTATTCGTGGCTTCTTTCTCCACCAATTACACTGGCCGCCATGTTTCCTGTGCTGAGAAATGGCATTAAACCCAAAACAACAACAACAACAACAGCAAAAAATCACTGAGTACCCGATGTCTAGCCCCTCCACCTCAATGAAGTTCAAAATTGAAATCAATTTTTAATAATTGTACATACCACTGTGAAATAACACAAAAATGACGGAGCACCTTAGGACTGGCTTCTCTGATGAGTGTCAGGGAAATCATGAAGACACGTGTATCTCCAAATTTTGTGACATCATTTGTAAAAAACAATCTCAAATATGTGTTGAAACATAAAATGTACAACATTTTTAGTTATAGAATAAACAGTTATTGCCAATTACAGTGACCAAGTCCATTTCCAGATATTCTGATGTAGTAATGGATTCATCATTATAAAGAGTTCACCTGTCAATGACAGAAGTTGCTGTCCTCAGTTTATCGTTGTCAAGCTAGCATGTATACATGCAAAGACTGCATTAGAAATGTAAATATTTACTTTATATTTAATATCATCACAATTATTTTATTAATCTGACATATTTCCCCACATTAAATCTCATTAAAAAATATCTGATATATAAACATTACAATGACATAATGTTAATTCATGGTTTGTTTCTGTATACACATTTTCTGTGTATACCGGTTTTCATAGATTTTGTAGTTTCTACAATCAATGAATTTAAAAGCCCTGCAAACAAGACTCCTTCAGTTTTAGCATGTCGTTTGGTTTTTTCTAAATGTAATATTTGCAAAGAAAGAACGTGAAACATTGCAATAGCTAAATAATTCTGTATTTATGATATTATAAGCATTGTACTGGGACTTCACAATTGATAAAGCAATACAACCCTCTGAACTATATACATCAAAACAGCTTCATTTAAAGGACTGGTTTATTATACATGGTGATTTCCATTACTTTTGCATTAAAATATCAATTAGTGACATTTTCTTTAGTCCGGTTTATGGTCAGTATTGTACAATAGAACTTAAACATTTAAGGAATCAATTAGCGATAACTATTGACTGCATCACTTATTTAATCATGTTGCATTGAGAACCTCGATAGGAGAGCACTAAATATTAATTAAAAGTTACTTAAATTGATATATTTGAAGGATCATTTTTTTCCAGTTGGAGGATATAACCTTGCCAATTGCCTTCAAAGAACAACAAGTCAACATTTGCTATCAACCACTGTTTCAATCACTTATTTCTCAATAAATTCTGCATCATTACTTACTTTAACTTTAGCGCTGTTTGTTCCGTTAATTGCAATTTGTAATCAGTACTCTCAATAGGTCAGATCTTGGGATAGGGTCTTCTATCTCGCGTGATTCAATTAAACAATTCTAAAAGAAAATCAAAGCATGCAATGTTATACTGTGCCAAGGCAATATGAATGAAGTGTCATGACCTGTGACACTCCACAGTAAGCTAATCTAACCTGGCCTAGTATGAATTTGAACATGCGTCGCTCTAGTTGAACGTACGGCACGCTCACCAGTCACTGTGACCCCTACCTCATGCAATGAAAACCAGAAAACATGGAAAAAACTAACAACTTTGAATGGATTACCACTTAACCCTGCATGTTTTAGAATATGACAATAAAGCAAGGACTATTGAATTGAAGTATTACACTGGGGTGTTACCTACTTGTTTAACTCTCTCCCATCAATGAAATAATGTAACTTACTCTTTTTTAGATATATATTCTCCCGTTTTCTGATCCTTCTTTTTCACAACCTCCAGTTTGAAGAGCTTTGCAATAATCTCTTGTGGTGTTTTTAGAGAATTAGCAACTATGGAAGACAATTTGTTATAGGCTCATCTGGATTTAAAGCTCGGTGTTGCACACACTGAAAGTAATAAAGTAATAACGTAATAAACTTAGATAACTGCTGTAATTTACAGTCAAAGTAAGATGTATGAATGAAGGCATTACCATATTCTGATACGTATAATGGACACCTGTTTCTGTAGAACAAGAAACGTAACATTTCCTAGGTTGAATCTGGAGATAGGATTATGGCACAAAGCTACCTACACATGCTGCATTCACTCCTTGTGAAATGTAAAATCGAATTTGTGTTGAAAACTACATTGTTTACCAGCTTTATTTGGGACCAAAATCATCCTTGAAAAAGTCAAATCATTTCATTCTGCATCATTGTTCTTTTTTCTGCGAATCAACCAGATCTAACAAATTTAAGAGTGGTAACTTGTACATCTCACTCTGTCATCTTTACTTTCAATATGTAAAATAATGCACTGCAGTGGAACAAATCTGATTACGATACCCATAAATATTAAATATTTAATACCTATTATTCAAATCATTTTTTCTTCACTATTTCTTTGTTGTCACCTACACAACATTAATACCAAATAACAGTCTGAATCACTACAAAGAATTTTATTTTGAGATATTTACTGATTGTTATTGTATGTAGTATACATGTAAATAGTGTCAATGAATCAATTGTTGTTCAACAAAGCATGCCCAATGCACTATCAAAAATGGCAGACAACAATAAATATAATGTGAACTCATCAAGACTTTGAATTTTGAACACGCTAGTCAAATGAAGAAAGGTTTTCTGGGTAGATAAACTTGGGTGTGAGTTACACATTAGTGTGCATTATATATCAAGAAATACAGCATATCTCCAAGTGTGTTCCCATCGGTTAGCAGTTTTTTTGCATTTACCTCTAAGATAGTAAGAGCATTCAAAAGAGAACACGATGATGCCATTTTACAGGCGTTTTCCTACCAATGACGATGACAACGATTCTGTTATTTTTGTTGTGAGCTTTAAAGCCATTTTGCAGCACAAGATAGGATGTACATGGCGGCCAGTATAAATCGTGGAAGAAGAACCCCGGAAAACCCCGGAAAGAACCATCGACCTACGAGAAGCTACTGGCAAGCTTTCTCATATACCCACATTGGCAAATATGCAAAATAGATCCAAGCCCAATGCCTGGAGATAAAAGTATAAACAACCTAGAAGGCAGTCATACAGAGGTCGTTCGAAATATGTTTTTCTGTCTTCAAGCCTCATCACTAAACAATGACCTACCCTCAAACGTTACTTCGGCATACAATTCACGGTTTACTAGCATAACTTATTCTCTTGCGCTTAGTTTATGAATAAATAAGATTTTTAGTACCGTGTATACATATCGTTACAGCTAGAATCCTGAAAGCTCGCGGAGTGATATATTTTGATTAGACATTACGTCCTCATCACAAAGACAGGTCACTGAGACCCATTTTTCATGCTTCACTTATTTGGGTTCCATCTCAAGCAATCTTCATGCCAGAATAACCAAAGAAATGAATTGTCATCATCTCTATTTGTATTATACCCTTGCCAAATTGGATTCGTATTTTGTACTTTTTATATTTTACTGGTTAAGGCAACGCTTCATAGTAATGAGCTATGTAATCCTTGATTACACTCTGGTTTTAATGTTGCTCAATGCAAAAAGACCCCAAAAGCTCAATCCGAAGCCTTTAAACCCCTTTCTAATATCAGCCTTCTTGCCCCAGTGAGAAATCCTAATATTATACTGAGCTATCGCGTCACGAATCTATCACACGGTCATATGTGTTTCGACCTTGAGTCCTAATCACTCAACTTTGTAAGCTTGTTTGCCCCTCGCCCTACACTTATGTCATATCAACGCGCAGACTGTTTAATGTGTTTTACTGTTGACTTTGCCGATGTTTGTTACAGGGACAAACTGCCGTGGCTTATCTCCAGGACCTAAAACTGAAGGCATGCTTTCCTATCTCATACCACATGGTATACTTATACCTCACTCTCGCACGGCATAATGGTACAAAAGGAAAACAACATTATCTTACTGCTTATTCCATTACAGAAAGTTTGCATATGTTTACATAACCAGGATCAGGAACTGCCATCGTTCAAATCCTACCTATTATATAACTGACTTCAATGTTTTTGAGCAACGTTAACGTCGTCATTTTCTTCTAGGACGATGGTGTTGGTGATTCCTTGCCGGCGCGCGATAATACCGGTAAGCAGATCCCCAAGGTCCACAAAGCTGATTCCGTGACTTTTCTTTACTCCGATACCATATTTAAGGAACGGTTCAACACCGTGGGCAACATACCACTAGAAAAATTGATTTACAATATTCATAATGTAATGTTTTCTTCCGAAGAAATCACGGTTACCAAGGCTAACGCTTTTGCACTGACTGAACATACATGAGAATTATATTCTCCATTACAAATACTAATCTAAGTTCTCAATCGTTGAAGCTTTCACCGTCATAAATATATATGAGGGACACACACACACAAACACGCACACACACACATGTGTATATATATATATATATATATATATATATATATATATATATATATATTAGCGGCCATCAATATAACATTTTCTCACACAAAGGAATAAACTACGCAGACAAGGTCAAGGTTATATTTAGTCAGGCCATGGTCAGTAATACCATTGCTGCTATTTGTTGTAGTGTAGTGGGGCGCCAGCGGGTTACAATCACACACACGAGTGTGCAAAATTCCTCAGCGGAACAAAATTCACTGGGATTAGAAATCAGAAACTAAGTACTATGGTAATGGGCATATATGAGACCACGGTTAATGATCATATCTTCACAACAATAAAGCACTTATGCGATCTTTACAGGCAAAGATTACAAGCGGATGCACGTGTTTGTAATGATTATAAGTGAGTTCAAGTCATCAAGGCTAAACAATGGGTTCTATGTTGGAAGGCGTGATAGATAAGGGTAGTCTCAAACACTCATTATGCTACTAATTCTGCTAAGTTGCATCTTTTGTGTCGTTTTGAACAGTGCTAAGATATTTGGTGGGTGTTAACATACGGTATTTGCACTAACGGTATTTGCTTTTTTCATTTAATTTATACAGTGTTACGGAATCTGTTTTTGTTTTAATCTGTGTGGACTAAGTAATTTTAAACAGCGATGAAATATTTACTTGGGAACTAATTTATGTCTAAAGTGCTGCGATATTTCCATGTCTGTGGTAAACTGGATCTATTAGATGTATATAATACTATGGTATTTGAACGTGCGGTAATATAATATAAGCTGTAGTTGTTTGCAGAGCAAAATTCTTTGCGTCCGTCTTAAATTTGTTCTATTCAGGAATTAATATAGAGTCACAGTATTTGCTAGTGTTTCAAAATTGGTCTATAACTGTAGTTTTGGCTCGCGTGTTAAGCACTTGAAACTAACAGCACGGACCCAGTTCTGCATGTACATAATGTGCTGGCATTTCAAGAGAAGCAGCGTGCCCCTATTATTATCTATGTTTATAACTTCAAAAGAATGCCACAATACTAAAATGACGGCGAATCATACGACTGTGGAACGAAGAGTTTTCTAAGATTATTAGTCAAGTTTTATATACCGCCAAATCCAGTGGTCCCTAAGGTTTTCTCTCTCAGTGCTATCACCTATTAAATAATAAACGCAACCATTTTCTGGGATTTCCAAATTAACTTATCCGACTCCCAGGACATGTTCAAATGTGTCTTGGGGAAAGTCCAACTTAAAATAATTTTCTTAGATGACAATTTCTATCCAGCATTCCCTTAGCGTTCGAGAACTGTCCCCAGTGCGTATTAGATGCACCTGACATGAGTCGGAAAAATATTAACTTCATCCAAATACCCTCAACAAGCTTCATTCTGTAGGACGACCAAACCCTCCCCCCCCCCCCATCAACCAAAATGTAGGTACTACACTCGATATCACTAAATTTACTAAGCGTAAGTAAACAATACCAATACTCTGGGATAATTTGGCTGATAATTTTGAAGTTTTACCCATTCCCGTGCAAGGTGGAATACAGACGTCTTCCTCTAGTGATACACGTACAGGGAACATTTGAAAAACTCGTTTGTTCTCATATCTATTTCACGGTTATCATTTGAAATAAAGATATAACCAATTACATGTCATGCAGTTACTTCAGCAACAACCTCGTGGTCAATATCACATCTACCATGTACTTTTGTTTTCAAATTTCCAAAGGAAGTTACATAACCTGAATCAGTCATTTTTAAGGTTACGTGGTCATTTTGTATGGAGGCCTTCCTAACAAATTTACAGCA
The DNA here is from genome assembly GCA_016617855.1 of Megalonaias nervosa. Lineage (NCBI taxonomy): Eukaryota > Metazoa > Mollusca > Bivalvia > Unionida > Unionidae > Megalonaias > Megalonaias nervosa. The sequence goes on from JAECUM010095433.1 coordinate 16,962, forward strand.
TAATATTTCTTTTATGCGTTGCACTGTTAATATTGAACCATTGCCAATAAGGAAAATAACGACTGAAAATGTTTATTTAATGTATAGCATATGTTGATAAATGGATGAAGTACTTCTTTATCAGATATTCTTTTGTATCAATTGAGCCTATACCTAGTTAATAATTGATCCAAGTGTTACGTTTACGCTCGTACAAAAGTAACAAAAGAAAAGAGTGAAGCCAACAAGCTTTGTAAATTTAACAAAAGTGAATTATTTCCCTTGAAAACAACGTAAAAATTGGAAACAGGACTTACGGTTTGTGAATATAATCCAAAATTAATCCTAGGATTGAAAACTATAAGTACTATCACTAAACAATTCTAATTGAATCCAGGTTCGAATCTCGATGAAATTCCAATATGGAGGCGACGACGTCAGATGATGTCGTTGTACTGACGGCAACAGATCCTCGACTGAATCACAGTTTGTGATGTTTCCGTTTAGAATTCCAGAATAAATTTCCACTGAATATCTTTCTCCTAGAAATTTTATAAATATGAAGCACTTGTTTAGTTTTCCAGAGAATGAACTATTAAATTCCAAAAAATATATGAACTTCAAAACAATCTGGTAACAACAATTGAAACCTCTTGAGCCCTCGAGGTTTAAAATACGACTGGATAAATTTAATACAAATTGGTTGTTTTAAGCCTCGATTTTAAATCACATCGTGGCTCACGTGATGGGTACGTGACACTAATTTGAACATCGCAATAGAAGCGCACAACATGTAGGCACGTCCGCCATGGAAGAACTTAGCGAATCTTGTTATAAAATTCAATAAAAAATGTTGTTTACAAATTAGAACTATCACGCAATCAGAAAATGAACTTGGTAATAGCCAATCGTTTTATCTTGATGTTTACAAAATCTATGAACTAAAAAAAGTGCTAAAGTAACTTATAATCTAATCAGGTCAAGCCAATCTTCGGAAAAGAGATTCAAATCCAATGAAAATTATCATTACAATAAAATGTAATGAAAGAAAAATAAAATAAAAAAAGAATTTAAAACTAACGCACAAGTAATTAAATTACATATACTTAGCACTTCCCCCCACAAAGAAAAAGAAAGATTTATATAATAAAGCTTTCTTTTTACCAATTGTAAATTATACATGAGGTAAAAAAAAATTACGTAAGAAAACTCTTATGAATTATACAAATTGTACATGAAATAATATTTCTATACACGGGAAAGTGCATCAACAATCAAGTTCTCTTTTCCTTCGATGTGCCTGATGTCAAGATTATATTCTTGCAAAAACAAGATCCACCGTAATAATCTTTGAGTTTTATTTTTCACCTTGTCGATGAAAGTAAGGGGGTTGTGATCGCTAAACTCAACAACCGGAGAAGGAGCTGAGCTAATGTAAACTTCAAAATGCTGTAATGCCAATATTAAAGCCAAACATTCCTTCTCGACTGTTCAATAATCTCTTTGGTGCTAATTTAATTTCTTAGAGAAATAGCACAATGGGTGATCAACACCATTTTCTATCTTCTTGAATCAATTCTGCTCCAACCCCAACATCACTCGCATCAACAGATAACTTAAAAGATTGACTGAAATTTGGAGCTGTGAGAACCGGCACACTTTGAGTATAGATTTTAACCTATGAAAAGCCTCCTGACATTTTTCAGTCCAAAGAAACTTGTTTTTCTTACTCAACAAGTTTGTCAGGCGTTCAGCAATATTATAAAAATTGGAACAAAACTTTCAATAGTATCCGGCCATACCCAAAAATCGCATCAGTTGCTTTTTACTGACAGGCACAGGGAAATCAGAGATAGCCTTGACCTTAGCATCTATAGGTTTAACTTGACCATGTCCCACAATATGTCCTAGAAACGTTACACAAGCACGGCAAAACTCACTTTTAGATAAATTGATTGTCAAACTTGCATCAGTGAGTCTTTCAAAGAATTTCCGAATCGTGGCTAGATGTTCTTTCCAGGTGTCGTTGTAAATGATGACATCATCAATGCAAGCATCACAATTATCTAGACCAGAGGTAATAATATTCATCAATCGTTGAAAGGCACTCGGGAAACCCTTCATCCCGAACGGCATTACTCAAAGGAATTGCCTCTGGGAATCTTGTTGACGCACACATAGTGGTCAACAAATATTGGTTGCCTGACTTGGTCTTAGGTAAGGGACCAACACAATATACCATAATTCTGCTAAATGGTTCGCCAAATGCAGGAATATGTTGCAGATGAGCCTTGGGTATCTTCTGATTGGGTTTTACTACTATTTGACAAGTATGACAAGATCTATAAATTTTATAAACATCACTTTTGATTTTTTGGCCAATTAAAGTGAGTCAAGATCTTCTGATATGTTTTATTTATCCGTAAATGACCAGCCAGAGGAGTTTCATGGGCCAAACTATTTCCTGTCTGTAAGATTTTGGAACTACAATCTGATAGCTCACTGGCGACTCGACACTAGCAGGTACCTCGGGAGGTCTCCATTTTCTCATAAGAATTCCATTTTTAATGAAATAACAGACAGGTACTTCAGTGGCTTCAGTTTCACAAATGGCCCGCTGAAACAAACAGGAGATCTCAGGATCTTTTTCCTGTTCGACGACAAGTGATTGTCGTTTGTCATCCTAATTAGATCAAAGAGAATGAGTATTTTAAAGAGAATCACTGTGATCAATACCTTTTGATTGATCCTAATTAGGAGTGAAAGTGATCTCATCGAAAGCGTGATCAATAAATGTGTCAGTTAAAGGAATACTTTCCTTATCAAAATCATTCTGAAGAGCTTTCCTTGCCATAGCTCTGGTAACTGCACAAGCTGGGTATAACTCAGGGTATTCTTTTTCAATAGGATCAAATTTCTGATCCAAAGAAGGCTTGTCAGTCACAAGTGGCTTAACCACAACCATGTTTCCAGTAAGGTCGTTCCCTAGGAACAAATGAATGCCCTCAACGGGTAAATTAGACACTATTCCGACTGTCACAGGTCCTGAAACTAAGTCTGATGACAAATTTACACAATGGAGAGGAACATTAACAAAGCCGCACTCTACTCCATGAATGCGAACACCCTCATTAGAACAGGATTTGTCAGAAAAAGGCAAAGTACCTGATAATAAAAGACTCTGAGAAGCTCCTGTATGCTTAAAATTTTAATAGGGATAGGATTGGCCAAATCACCCAAGAGTGATATAGAACCCTTCGACATGAATGGTTCATAATTCTCCATAAAAATATCAGACTGGGGTTTAGTAGACCCAACAAATGTATTGCCTTCAATACATGACCGTGACCTTGACCTCTTACAAATAAGAGCATTTGGGATAGGTCTATCTTGATTCTGATGCCTATATTTCAATCTGAAGGAATCAGAAATGACGTGTCCTTTTTTCTTGCAACAGGTACACGTAGGAAGAGACAAGTATTTTGAATCAAGTTTATCAGAAGCTTGATTTTGAAAAGTTGTGCCAGATCGAGTTTTAGAAGGAGTCGTATTAGGCTGAAATACCTTTCTACTGGTAGACTGCTGAGTGAATGATTTGCTTACAACAGGAACTTTATGGTTAAAGAATACTTATCAGCAGGAAGAGCAACATTTTGCAAGGTATCGATCTCATGCTCTTCAAGAAAAGTTTTAATGTCATGAGGAACAAAGTTCTTGAACTCTTCAAGTAATACAAGTTGTTCAAGACTTTCATAATCATGTTCAACTTTCTCAACTAAGCACCACCTCTTAAATAAGTGCTCTTTTTCTCTAGCAAATTTAACATAAGTTTGTCCAGCTTCTTTTTTATAGTTCCTGAATTTTTGCCAATAAGCCTCAGGGACTAATGCAGAACCTTTTAAGATGCACTCCTTAACGAAATCATAGTCAGAACTTTGCTGTACTGACAGGAATGCATAGATATCTCGGGCCTTGCCAAATAGTGCACATTGCAATAATTGAGTCCAATTATTGGCCATTTAAAATGTTCAGCAACTTTCTCAAAATAAATAAAATATTTATTTAATTCTTTTTCTCTAAAAGGGGGCACTAACTTACTACTTCTTGTAATGTCAAAACTTGAATTTGTATGTAAAGTGGGATCGTGCTTTTCACTTGCCAGCTCCATATCCTTCATTTTAATTTGAAATTCCTGTTCATCCTTTTCTTTTTGCATCTGTACGCGCATTTCTTCTTTTTTTAACTCCATTTGCATTTGTTTTTCTCTCTCCATCTCCTGTCTCTCTCTCTCCTCATTCTCAGATTGTAATTTCATTTGTTTATCTTTCCCTCTTTCCTGTCTCTCTCTCTCCTCTTTCTCAAAATGCAATTGCAATTGTTTGTCTTCTAATTGCAACTGCAGTTGTTTCTCTTTCTTTTTTTCCTCTTTCTGAAGCTCGAACTTCCTTAAGTCCAATTCCATCTTGTATTTCCTTTTTAATTCCATTACGTTTATGTCACAGTCTGATACCGACTTACTGACCGAAGCCAAAACACTTTTATCAAGAACTTTCGTCTCTACCAATACTGAATCAAAATGTTTTGAATGTCTTGTTTCGTTAAGGAAGATTTTGCTTCAGAAAGATCGTAGTTTCTGGCATGTTCAAGCAACTCATCTTTTTTTCAGACTATCCAACCGCGCCTGAGTAGGACTAGAAAGAAAGGTCTCCAATTTTAATGACATTATGAATGAAAGCCTGTTGGTTTCACTAAAGATTTCAAACAAAATGTATAATAGTAGTTGGGATTTAAAAACTAGGTGAATTTAAATTTTAAAAAAACAATTTTCTGAGATATTTTCGCCAAATTTAAAATATCTCGGACGAGCCCCCCAGTTTTCTCTTTTTACGTGTAGGATCGTACAAAAATTGGAAATAGGACTTACGGTTTGTGAATATAATCCAAAATTTAATCCTAGGATTGAAAACTGTCTTATCACTAAACAGTTCTAATTGAATCCATGTTCGAATCTCGATGAAATTCTAATATGGAGGCGATGACGTCAGATGATGTCGTTGTACTGATGACAACAGATCCTCGATTGAATCAGTTTATAATGTTTCCGTTTAGAATTCCAGAATAAATTTCCACTGAATTGTCATTCTACTAGAACTTTAATGAATATGAAGCACTTGTTTATTTTTCTAGAGAATGAACTATTAAATTCCCCAAAAATAGATGAACTTCAAAACAATCTGGTAACAACAATTGAAACCTCTTGAGCCCTCGAGGTTTAAAATACGACTGGATAAATTTAATACCAATTGGCTGTTTTAAGCCTCGATTTTAAATCACATCGTGGCTCACGTGATGGGTACGTGACACTAATTTGAACATCGCAATAGAAGCGCACAACCGGTAGGCACATCCCCGAATCTTATTATAAAATTCAATTATAAAAAAGTTGTTTACAAATTAGAACTATCACGCAATCAGAAAATGACCTTGGTAATAGCCAATCATTTTATCTTGATGTTTACAAAATCTATGAGCTAAAAATAGTGCTGAAGTAACTTATAATCTAATCAGGTCAAGCCAATTTTCGGAAAAGAGATTCAAATCCAATGAAAATTATCATTACAATAAAATGTAATGAAAGAAAACTAAAATAAAAAAAGAATTTAAAACTAACAAACAAGTAATTAAAATTAATTTTGATGCTTGGTATTCTGAAGAAAATGCTCTCCTCCGTAATGAGTTTCATTCTCTGCTGAATATTTATTTAGCATCCATCTCTCTCTCTCTCTCTCTCTCTCTCTCTCTCTCTCTCTCTCTCTCTCTCTCTCTCTCTCTTACGTACAGTTTTCTTCCCATGTGTTGATGTCGTGACTGATGGAGTCTTTATATATCACAAAAGCGCTCGTTCTATCCACAAGTGAACTTTATGCCCTATAGCTGTACATTTTATCACTAATGCAGATTTGCCTCGATAAGGATATCTACCTGGTGTACAATTGAAAAGGTGAGTGTGTAAACGATACAGATTACGGGAAACAAAACCGTAATAACAAATGTTACCGAAAATATGCAACACAACTTACGAACAGATCTAGAATATAACTTATGAATGTAAACTTGAAACATAACGTTATTACCACCCCACCCCACCCTCCATTCCTTTTCTCTCGTGCTAATACCTCTCTTCTTCACTCTATTTATTTTCAGCTGTCAACTCCAACAATGAGAATACGGGGGGGGGGGGCGATAGAGGGACCTGAACCCATCAACGTAACATGGAGACAGTCAATGACTAACGAAGAAAAGAGAGATGGAAACAAAGGAGATAGATCTGAGAGAGAGAGAGAGAGAGAGAGAGAGAGAGAGAGAGAGACCTCATAGATATCGCATTGTCCTCTTTCTCTTATTATATATCCTTCATTTCTCTCTGGGTATAATCTGTGTCTCTGTGTCGGTTCGTCGTCCTGTCCTTTTTAATCTCTCTCTCTCTCTCTCTCTCTCTCTCTCTCTCTCTCTCTCAGGTATATCTACTTCTAAGCCATTTATTGCCTATCCGTTTTTTAAGTTAAAAATCTATACATGTATGCTCATCGTCCTCAGTCTATATAAGTATTCTAACCCTTTTGAATCCGCACATCATCTCTCTCTCTCTCTCTCTCTCTCTCTCCCTCTCTCTCTCTCGCTATATATATATATATATATATATATATATATATATATATATATATATATATATATATATAGCGAGACAGACAGACAGACATAGAGGGATAGACAGAGACAGAGACAGAGAGAGGCATGTGATATTAAGGTATCAACAAAGAGAGCAAGAAAACACGAACTAAAGTAAAATATAATTACATTTTGTTACAAAAAACTTATTTAATTTTATACAATTTTCTTATACTCATGATGGGCTAGTAGAGTTGAGGGTAACTAATTTTAGGTTACATTTTCCAGTAGACTTATATTTAGTTTGTAAATCCGTGTTTTTAATACAAATCGACCTTATAAACTTTAACGAACAAAGACACGGAGACAGGAAAGAAGTGACAATGTTCGATATAATCTGAAGGAAGATAAGATCGTTTGAACCTGACGACTCCTAAAAAACATTGAACTGATGTCAATTAAAGATAATAATAATAATAATAATAATAATAATAATAATAATAACAATAATAACATATTGCAATGCTAATAGTAACATTATCGGTTGAAGTAGTTGTTTTAAAATCTGAGGAGAAAAGAGGGTATATAAAGATAGAAAATTCATGTACAATTACTTCCCATTTATTTCTCCTCACAATCTTAACTTTTGATTGAAATTAAAATTAAGCAACACCCACTCCCGATAGAAATCCAAAGAAAAAGTCTTAACAGGTAACAAGTTAAGTCTTCCTAGATGATGTCTAATGGTAGGATATGTGCCCACAGCTCATGCTAATAATATCGGTTTACTTCTTGCAATGTCACCATTAATATTTCAGCAAGCCGCCATCAACCACTAAAGAATGGCCATTCATATAAGAGGACTCATCCCTCAATAGATATAAGATTCCATTCACAACGTCAGGAACTTCTCCTATTCGACCTAAGGGTGTCCGTTCTGTTATTATGCGTTTACCTTCCTCAGCGATCATATTACCCAAGTCGGTATTTACTACGCCGGGATTTATCCCATTTACTCGGATCCCCTGGGGTCCCAACTCGCAAGCCAGCACTTCCGTCAACATCTGTACCCCCGACTTCGATATACAATACGCACCTGTTCTGCGAAATGGCTTATTAGCACACACACTCGCCACATTAACAAATGTGCCCCTACGTTTCTCTGCAATCAACTTTCTCGCCACAACAGTGCGCAATGTTTAAATATCCTTTCAGATTGACGTCAAGATGTAAGTTGATATCATCTTCACTTACGTCCAAAATGGAGCCCATTCTCAACACGCCAGCATTATTGACAAGTAAATCAACTGTTGGAAGACTTTCGATGATTTCTTTCGTGGCTTTCCAATCCACCAGATTCACTTGAACCGTTATTATTTCAAGATATTTATGCTTAAGATTCTACAGGGTTTCCTCGATGATATCTAAGGCGATAACCTTTGCCCCATGTTCTTGAAGCGCTTCGGCAGTTCCACGACCAATTCCTCTTCCGGCTCCAGTTACTAGCGCAATCTTGCCTGCAAATCTTGAGCTGGATGTCATTTCAACCTGCAACACATATATTTGAGCTACACAATATAAGATTCTAATTGAGATAATGATGACCCTGCAAATGCATTGCTATCTTGTTTATTGTGAAGACTTAAAAGCTAGGAGGACAAGGCTCTATGGCACTGAGGTCATCTTGCGCTTAAGAATGGATTTGCCTTCTCTCTCTCTCTCTCTCTCTCTCTCTCTCTCTCTCTCTCTCATATATATATATATATTGCATCAGGGTTTATAATAACAACCTTACGTGGAATCTTGTGGAAATTTCAGATATACATAAAATCAGTGGAAAATGGTTGTTCAAGATAATTACATTACAAGCATACATAGAACGATAAAGAATGGTATAGTGAAGCAAAATATCCTCTCATCTTTCGATTGCTAAATCATTTTGTTGTATAATAATTACTTGTTAACAGAGCGTTGTAAACGATTTGATACCCAGTTCAGAAGCAAATATTCTCACACCCAAACGACCGATTCACGTTGTATATGACAATTCTGAAACCGGTGTGCACATTTGAAGAATATTCGTCTTGGAAAGGTTTCATGTGTCTATCCTAATGATGCACGAGTTGTGCAACATTGCGCACAAATATATAGACACTAACGCACGGAAGGCTGCATCACACGATCTTTGCAAATGCAGAGATGGTGGAATAAACTTGATTTTAAAAGAGGAATGTTTATGTTGGTGATTAAAACAGAATTGTAAATGAGCAGAATTGTATGCAATTTTAGCAGAGACCAAAATTGATTGTGTTATGTCTGATTGTTGAAGTAAATTGTTATATTATTGTTTATAGTCAGCAAAATAGCTCATGGAGCTAATGTTTCTTATTATGTAATGCAATTCCGGCCCTAAATTTATAAGGCTATTATACACTAATGAATATAACATATTATACACCTACCTACTTACAGAAGGAAATCCTTTCTTACAATTTACTTCGTATGCGCAAATGTCGTGACTGATAGAGTTTTTATATCTCACACAAGCGCTGGTTCTATCCACAAGTGAACATTATACCCTATATCGGTACATTTTGTCATTGATGCGAATTTGCGTAGATAAGGATATCTACCTTGTATACTACTGAACAGGATAGAGTGTAAACGATATAGATCTCGGGAAACACAATCGTAATAACAAGTTTTACCGCAAATATACAACACAACTTATGAAAGATCAAGAATATAGCTTGTGAATGTAAATTTGATACATAACTTTATGGACCATCGTGTTCCATTTCTTTGTTTCTAACACCCCTCTCCTTCGCCATATCTCTTTTCAGCTGTCTACTGCAACAATGAGAATGCTGTGGTGGGTGGGCGGCCGAAAGAGAAACCTGAACTCATGGAGGTAAGATGGAGACAGTTAATGACTAACGAAGAAAAGAGAGATGGAAACAAAGGAGAGAAAAATATATGAGACAGATCTCAGAGAGAGAGAGAGAGAGAGAGAGAGAGCAGGCAGGTCGAACAGACATCTGTCTGAATCGTCATTTGTCTAAAACATAAGGTTCCTACAGGGGCTGAAAAATAAGATCAATAACGCTAAACCGAACCTCCTAACTTTTATTATTACCAAAACGGATAATGTTAACTCATTTTTTGTTATTTTATTTTTGACTTTTTGTTTTTTATGTTATAATGCGTTTAGTTTACTCGCGGGTCACTCAATTTTTTGTCGTTCACCCTGCCTGCTGCTATAAATTAAACAACTATTATAAATATTAACAAATGAGTATCGGAGAACCACATTCAGCTAGATTAGCTCGAGAGCGACTTCAAGCAATTAGAAAATATTTACCCGTCCGTGATTTAGTCAAGCAACAACTACAATCTCGTCAAGAGTCTCAGGTGGAATTTGAAGAGGATACAAAGCAGTTATTTATACCTATTACTGAGACCACTAAAGGTCTTCTTCCTGCGTTAGAAAAAACCGCTGAAGCAACTGGAAAAATAGCAGAGCGAACTAAGAAAACAAAATGAATTTTACGGGAGCTTCCAGCTGAAATAGCTGCTGCTCAACCGATGCGAGAAATACTTGAAGGTATTGAACAAGTTCGTGGTGAAATAGGTGATATAAAAGATCTTACACAAGAACCAGAAAAACTAGAAGAAGAACAAATAAGAGAAAGAATTGATATAAATAACAAATTTACCGAAGATGCTATTGCTGATACTGCAGGGGTTAAAGGTGTAGGAGGATTAGCTGAGATTGCTGTGAAAAGCTATAATGATCGAAGACAGTTTTCAAAACCTGAATATGCTGATAAATCAGTAAGTCGTGAAGCCTGGTACAAATGGATATTTCGTATATATTATACAACTGATCAGGCCAGAAATGATGATCCAAGGTATATGAATTTTATTCGTGTAGTAGATGAATATATTTCGTATATACAATTACCGTCAGAACAACAACAATTAATGCAACAAAGACGAGAAAAACAAAAACAAAAACAACAAAAACAACCAGAAAAAAAAATCAAAACCATTTGAGCAATCACTTCGTGATTATCCAGTATCACCGAAACCAAAAACATCACCGAAACCAAAAGAAGATGAATATTTTTCACCGTCAGAAGACACCCCTTCTGGCGCAACTGGAAGTGGCTTAGGGAGTGGCCTTATTACTTGCCCCAATAACGTCCTTGCTGATGTTGATCGACTAGAAATCCTCATCGGAGGAAAACGAGCTGGTAATAAGTCTCCAGAAATAATTAATGAAGCAGCCGATATCTGTAGACGATTATTTACAGGCGGTATCATGAACGTTGATGTTTATCAGTCTCTTATTAATGAAATTGCCGATGACTACTACAGTGACTAAATACGTAATTAAATACAATTACTATAATAAAATGATTGTACATAGTACTCAACGTGGACCAACCATTGTCAGGGTAATAAATTCACGATTACCAGTATACAAAACAACCTACGGAGATGGACTAGGTGATGTTGTTCAGGGTCTATTTAAAAGAATAGCCCCAAAAGCAATACCGATCGCAAAGCAACTGGGAATGAAAGCTATTGATGTTGTTCGTGAAAAAGGTATTGGTGCTATGGGTAATCTCGCTGGTAAAGCATTTGCAGCGGTCAAAGATAGACTAGCACGATTAATACGACGAAAACCTCAACCACCAGTAAAATTACCTAGTACTGAAGTAATGCCTGCAAATGTCAGTAAAATAATAAATCAAGTTGATAATCAAAAACTAGCAGAGTTGGCTGATATACCAATGTCAGAAAAAGAAAAAAATATAACCGCTAGTCTGATAGCAGGAAGTGGTCTCACTTCCCGAAGTGGTCTTCGTTTTAGACGATAATAAATATAATAAAGATGTTCAAGCGCATATCTGATATCGCATTCGACATGGACGCACCAGTACTTAAAGATGAGTCTGTGCGTGATTATCAATATTATTCTTATGACGCTCGAATTCCAGATCAGCGTGGACGAATTGAACTACAGGTTCAGGATACAAGTAGGTATTTCTTACCCGCTGAGGCGTTTATTGAGGTAGAAGGTGAAATTTTAAATAACGCTGCTCCTGCAGCACCAGTAGCATATGGAGTTGAAGTTAGGGTTGGTTTTGTTAATAATGGTATTATGGCGTTATTTGACAGCGCAACGTACATGATTGACGGAAAAAATATTGAATCAATCCAGAAATACGTTGACGTTGCAACGACAATACTTGGCCTTGCAAGATACAGCGACGATTATTCAAGATCAACCGGTCCATCAATGATGTTTGTCAAGGATACTTCTAACCACCCTGATAACAGACAGTATGATATAAGACGACCAAGAAACTTCTCCGGCACCGCTGACGCTGATGTAAATCCGGTGGTTCATGGTGCTAATCCAGAATTTAACTTAGGATTTGCAGCACGTAGATCAATGTTGAAAGATAATAGAAGGTTGTTTTCATGTGCGATTCCACTATCACATATATTTGGATTTTGCAGAAACGTCAAAAAAGTTATTTTTGGAGCCAAACATACGGTTGTACTTGTACGAAAGCAACCGACAATGATGCAATATGGCGACCTATTGGTGATCCTGGTAAAGTAATTCTTACTAAGCTTTCATTGTGGATGCCGGTGATGACTCCATCAATATCTAAAGAAGATCGTCTACTCTCTTTTATGAATCAAGGTGGTAAATCAGCGTTGTCATGGTTAACAATGACCACAGATGCTATCCAGAGTAATATTAATGGTTTATTTACATGGCAAATAGCTTCTCAGCAAGGTGTTTCTGCACCACGACATATATTTATTGCGCTTCGAGATGCTGCACGGGTGGATGATCAAACACGTAGTATTATGATATTTGACAATCTTGGTGTTTCCGAGGTTTCGTTAAGAATAAATGGACATCAAGAACCATCCGAAGATATTTTATTCAATTTCGATCAAAATCATGTAGCACGTGCATATCATCGTCTGATGACGTTCATGGGACGTGATCAAAATATTGATACTGGTTTACAAATATCACAATTGGATTTTACAACCTTATATCCAATTTATTACTTTTCGCTCGAACATTTAGATTTAACCAGACAGTCAGTAGTTGATATACACTTTCGAGCTCGTGTGACAATAGGAGCTATTGCCAATTACAGAGCAATTGCTGTTATACTCAGCGATAAATCGATGTTAGTTGAAGGTGTTGGTGGACGAATGCGAGTAGTTGATGCTCCAGTAGAAAATATGTAATTAGATCGTTTATGAATATTATAATGTCGTATAATCACGTTAGTGTTAGTCTGACTCCTGGTCAGATTAAAAGGATACAATCAGCATCAAAAAATGACTGTGGATTAAAAATATCGCTAAAGAAAGAGCAGATGAGCGGTTCAAATAAATTATCTCTTACAGAACGTCAGCTCAGGCATTTCATTGAAGCCAAAAAATCAAATAAAGGTATAAAACGTAATCTTTCTGCGGGTGCCATTAAAGACATCATTAAGACGGGTGGTATATTTCCACTTCTTGCTGCTATACCAGCATTAATAGCCGCTGCAGCCCCAGCTGTTGCAAAAGCAGCTGCACTAGGCGCTGTTGGAACCGCTGCTGGAATGGCATTAAAGAAAGCAACAGGAAAGGGAATCAAAAAAAAGGGAAGGGGTCTAAGATTACCAGGGACTCCATATTCATGGTACGGAAAAGGCCTAAGATTACCAGGGACAGTTTACTGATATCTCCTATGTCCAATTTTGATTTACTAGATGCTGCTAAAAATTAAAAATAAAATATTTTAGAGGAGTTTTTATGCGTGATCAATTACCGAAACAACCAAACAATATTGAAACCGGTATTATTAATCTCGACAAAAACTCTGGCCCAGGCACACATTGGGTTGGATATGCAATTGATCCACGTGGAATTATTTATTTTGATTCATATGGACTAGCTCCACCAAAAGAATTCTTAAAGTATATTAACGGATATCAAAGTACTCCAATATGGTATTCAACGTTACCAACACAAACATTAACTGATCCACCAATATGTGGTCGAGAAGTACTTAATGTACTTGATGCTGTATCAAAATCAACAAAACCACCTCACAAGTTGTGCATGAATATACTACGTTGTCACATTTAAACAGACATTAGTAAATATAATGGTGGATATTTATGGAAGATCTTCTCGTGGTAAAGCTCAGCAGCAAGCTGATTTATCTAAATACGCAACTCTCAATCAGCTCAGAAATGAGATTGACGATTTATTAAACATAACCAGTGGTGATCAAAATGAAGTAGTTGTTTTTCAGGATAAAGAAGGACGATTAAAAACTAGTAATATACAACTGCCAGATGTACTTATACGAGTTCCTAATGCTGTTGTTAATAATATAGTTACTTTTACTGATTAGGGTAAAATACAAGATTCCGGTACGTCAGTCAGCGATTATATTAAGAAAGCTGGTGATTCGTTCACAGGTATCATTATTATGAATCAAAATAAAATTATAGACCTTGGAAACCCAGTCGCAGATACAGACGCCGCAACAAAGAAATATGTCGACGATCAAGAATCTAAGTACGTATTGGCCAACGGCGGTATAATGCGTGCATTTCTTAATATGAATAATAATGGCATTAACAACCTTAGAACACCGGAATTAGATTTTGATGCTGTGACGAAGAAATATGTAGACGATAGCAACATTCCTATAACAACTTCGCTTGCTACAATCAATAATGAAATGACTACACAAAATAATACTTTTTCTAGACATGTAGAAACGTTCTTAAATTTTCGTAGAAATATAAACAAAACCATTAAAGATTTTTTTGGGGAACAACCAACCGCTGACATAAAACTCTCCGACGTTAACATGAAACTCAATGATATTGTCAGTGGAATACCTAATATTGTTCAAAAAACTAATCTGATTAAAATTCCACACGGACAAATTAAAAATATCGTATATACAGTAGCATCAGGGTTAACAACATGGTCACAGCAAAATAACACTATTAAATATACCGCGGAGGTTACTGGTGTTTATAGACTGTCTATCTTTAGCTCTGCAAAGTTTAAAATTTATACTACAACATTTCCGTGGCGTCATTCAACAGATGCTTTCTCTGGAGTTGTATCTATAGTGTTAAATAAAGATGCTGAAGAAATATTTTTACTGGAAGCAGATGATCAAACAATAACCGCAACGTCTTACTGGTGGTGTTTGGAATTTGTAGCTGAAACACCACAATTAGTCACTTAATATAACAATAATGGATCAACCTCGGTCTCGCATCGACGTTCAACGTTACAGATGCAATCAGGTATGTGAACGTCTGACTAAACTAAATAATTTTATTGATTATTATAACACGAAAATAAAAAAATACAAAAGGCGTATAGTTGTCATCGATGTAGTTGTTTACTCGGTTTCTGCTGTTATTGCTGGAACAGGATTATTATTATCAACATTGACGATGACAGCACCTACTGTTATAACCATCATTGTTTCAGCATCAACGACTATTGCTGGTGTTCTCAGTATTATAGCCAAAAAGATAGATACCTATACAAATGCTAAATTGCACGATTATATTATTAAATTACATACGGTGGCAGAGGCATGCTCTAAACTATCCTTGTACATTTCTTCGTGTGTTAGTGATGGTGAAATATCCGATACTGAATTTGCGATGATGATGAAAACCAATGATGATGCGTTTAAGGTGATCGCTAATGATTTTAATGAATTAAATAACAACGATAATAATAATGACAGACAGGGAGTTACTTCAGCAGATCGTCACTAATACAACTCCGTCAAAAACTACTATGATATCGTTAAGTTCGACCAATCCTGAGTTTAGTGTCAATTTTCCAACCACAATTCCTGCAAAAGAAATAGCATTAGCACAATTGCGAGTTTATTATAGCTGGCCCAATATTAGATCAAAACCATTTGGTGGACTACAGCCAAATAATTCGCTGGTATTCGCCAATAAGAATAAGCCTGATGGAACTCCTGATTGGCAAGTAGTTAGCATTCCAACGGGCAGTTATCAAATAGAACAGATTAATGATGAGTTCCAACGCAGAATTAAATCTATTACAGGAAAAGAATCCAAAATAGCAATTACTGTTCACGAACCAACATTATCAGCGGTTATTGAAATAAATTCCCCTGATTATTCTGTAGATATTTATCAAAGTTCGATTAAATCAGTATTAGGATGGCCTGAAGAAACCACCGGTTTATCAAGGACCACCAGAACCACAACGATCTGATTTCGTCATAGATGTTGCAAAATTTATAAAACTTCCACAATATCGAAAAACTTATCCGTTTATAGAGATTCCGGATGCTTATCGTGGTTATGCACAGTATACTCATTTTATAGATTTCGTTCGGGGTAAAGGTACAACAAGAATAGCAACAATTAATGTTGAAGAAATTAACTCAAAATCAAGACCAATTAAATCTGAACATGAACATATACTTAATGATCTAAGAAATTTATTTTCCAGCATCAGCACTTCCTACAACGATGACTTAAAAAATCAAATAATTGAAACAATACAACATTTGAATCAGGTTGCATCAGACTTAGAATATGTAAATAAGGCTATCGTTGATAGAGAAAAAACATTAAACGTACCGGTAGATAGATTTCTTAATACTTACATAGTTAATGAAGACGGTCCTATTCAGCGTGTAAGCTATAAACGTTTATTTAAAACAGTGTTTCTTAAATATTATGGAATCAGAGAAGAACAGCTACCAACATTTGTAATTCCGGGATTTATCTCTGAAGAGCTAAAGAAATCAGTTAATGATCTTATTGATGAACATTTTAAAAGAATATGTGATTCATGGAAAAAAATTAATACCTACACCAACTATTCTTAAATATAATAATGATCCACATGGTGGAGGCCGCCATATCTCACCTGGTATTGTTAATATAACATCTACGATCGCGGTCAATCTAGTATGTGACGTAATTGTTGACAGCTATCAAGTAGATCTTTCAAAGTCTAACCAGGCCCAACAGGGGTATATATTATATGCATTCACACCTCAAGTACCCCCCGGGTGGTTAATTGTATCTGAGCCAATTAATCCAATTTATCTACGTGTACATAATCCATTATTGTCAAGAATAAATTTCAAACTTACTGACGAGACAGGATACATTTTGGATCTAAGACAAGAATCACTTAATATTAATTTGTATATACGCTCATAGAACGTCTGAGTGAATAATCAGGGGAAAAAAATAATCAGATTCTGAAATTTATTTTTACAATAATATATGTTTTGAATAATAAAATATTTTGCGTTGTACAAAGCGAGATAACTCTGCTATCTCTCTCTGCAGAGTAAATTAAACGATTATTTCCCTTACTACTACGTCGTCACCTGTACAAACCCAGTTGTATATACGTGTATCGAACAAAGCGTATTAGTCCGTCTGTCTGTTAATCCTTACAGGCTTGTTAAAAACCAACCTGTTTGATATATTCCTGCCCTATAATGTGAACGGTGTTGTATTCTGATAGCAATTTTAAAACCTTAAAACGAAAAATATATGTATATAAGTCCGTACTGGAATAGGATGTACTTTTTCGATTTTGTGTGGGGTTGGCTGACGTATGACTCAGACTGGCATGTATATTACCTGTGTCTGTAATTTAAATTATTTCGTTTATATATACGAGTGGTGAATATATTTTAATAAAATCATAAATTTCTTGATTTATTTAGAAAATGTAATACTCTCTCGTGTTAGTCATATACTATATAGTAATTTATCGAACATATACACTCAACCGAATGTCATAGCTCAGTGCAAGAATATTTGAATTCTGGTGCTAAAGGTCTGTCGTTCGATTCCCATGGCCGCGTGGGTGGGTATATGGTCCAAGGGTTGCCAATTTTATTAAGACTGGGGGGCACCGCCACGTGGTGAGTGCATTTTGCATTTACCCCGGGGTTTGATTTGGTGGGGGGTTATATGAAACCGCAATGCCTAGATAACCCCTAAAATAATCAGTAGCATGCCTGAACTCTCTACCTCATTTGAAAGACCCCCACAAGGAAACATTCAGAAAGAATGCTAGCCAATAGAAACGGAACATGGGGTGCCAATAACGGTCATAAGAAAGACATCATCATGCAAAAAAAGGACTCCATGAAAGACACAAAGGCTATCAGGGGGCCAAGTGACGGGTAACCGCTTAGGATGCTACTGATTATTTTTAATATTTTTAATAATAATAAAAATTAAGTCAGTCAAGAATGTCAATTATTTTTTATTTTAAAGAAATATTTATATATAATGAACCAAGAAAACATTAATGATATTATTTCTGCTATTAAAAAATTAAAACATACGGGAATAAATCTCTCTGATAAATCCTGAGAAAATATTATGCGATTATGAAATATTAAAACAACGAAAAATCGACAATAAATACATACTGCCTTCCAATTATAAATTCGTAAAATTAATCCACTTATTAGAATCCTTGGCAATGGTAAATGAAAAAGTAGGTAAAGCTATTTGCGCCTCTTGCACGTTCGATCGAAAATATTAGATCCGAACTATCTCGTGAATACGAGAAAAAGAAGATTGTGGACAATCGTGTAATGCAATTAAGAAAAATTATGTTATTTGATTCTGTCAAAAATGAAAGTGACACAGAGAGCGACGGTGAAGATACCAATGGCAAAATATAGAGTCGAACTATATACAGTATAAAAAAAAATATTTATTTGTTCTGTTTTTTGTTAGGAAGACAGAGTTAGATATATTCAAATATTATCGACTGATCATATTTGAATGAATATGCAGATTTGTATGTTTTATTCGCGACATTTTGTACTGAAGGCATGCAAATACCAAAATATCTGGCAGCCGCATACATTGATGGAAAAGTTATTTCTTGGTCTGTTTCTGTATTTATGGATTTAATAGCTCTTCTTGCAAACTTTTTACATTTTCCAGTATTTTCACGTGCAGAATTCTGACTCTGTGTAATAGCTTGCAGGTTAGATAGATTATTATTCTGGGGATCTCCATCAATATGATCAACTACAAGTCCATTTTTAACTACTCCACGAAAACATTCGAATATGAATATATGTGATAAGTATCTTTTTCCTCTAGCAACATTAATTCTAAAATAACCTTTATTATCAAGACTACCGACTGGTTTCTTTAATCTACAGTGTCTGATTACACCATCTCGGGATGCTTCATAATTTGCATATACTGGATGTTTAACAAATTCGTGTTTCTCATAGTACTCAATTTTCAATTTTCTTATAATATCACTGTCGATCATTTCATCATAAGTCTGATTTGTCTGATTCATTTTATATAATAATATTATTTGTCTAAATCATTGTTTTGAAATCTGACCAGATAATCTTCTACGGTTTTTATAGGAGATTTACCTGACAATGTATTATTTTTTTTTGTCATAATATCGTTTTAGTTCCCTGTATTTTTTTCGGCCACATTTTAAACACAATTGAGTTTTTCCTCTGACTCCAACACCACATTGCACACATGGTATTGGTCCTGTACTTCCATTTTGATACTTTGCGCATGATTTCCGCAGTATTTGTTCACGCACTATTTATTACAAGGAGACGTATATTCAATTTTGAGCCAAGCACATTTGTTCTTTGTTTCAAGCATTATATATACTAAAATTTTAATTTAAATATTTGTCTTAATTATATGAACGAATTATCGGCAATTGAACCTAAAAGAGCCAGATTTGATCTTGACAGACTATCAGAATATAAATTTAGTACTTTGATGCATGATCTGGTATTAACGGATGAGGATGTAACCGAACGTATTCGTGAAGCCAAGAAGGAATTTCGTAATAGTGGTGCTGCTCATGTATGGTCAACATTCAGAGTCGGAAATGTTACTAATATGATGAATGACAAACGAGGAAAAGCAATTATTAATCACCTTGATGATCAAAAATATTTTATTTTAATAAAATTTATTGTAAATACAGAAGAAGATACTTGGATTATTCGTGACAAGCGTGATCCAGTCCGCATACAGTCAGGAAATAATATTGTTCTTTTGAGTAATAAATCTAAACCCGGAATACTAACCGGTGTTGATAAATTATATTATGAACGTGCATATCCAGTTACTGCAGTTGTATATGCAATATATCCGCTGAATAATAAACCTGACGTCCGGGATCTTAAGCCGATGAGACTGTCAGAGTCAAGAATAAACTGTGTAGCTGAACGAGTTACAGAGCATTTCATAAACGCATACGTGGTAATGGTTTAACAGATTTAAGGCGTAAAAAAAACAAATACATGGGCAGAATCAGTTAAAGATACTGGAGCATCTATTAAAGATGTTGCTGATCTAGAAAAGAAATTAAGATTTCCAATAACAGTGAAGACGTTGACGGGAGAGATTTTATATGAACCAAAATATGAATCAAGAGGAGCTCCGATAGATATTATCGATCATAATTCGCATGCATGGACCTCAGCAGTAACAATATTTCCACGAGATAGAACGGTTAAATTTTATGATGGTCATATATTTGATTTTATCAAAAATATCAGTAAAAGCGACCCTGTATCCGTTTGGTTATTTCAAAGTTCAGAATATGATTATTACGATCAGTTTGTATGGCCTAATGGTGATATTTACCGTACAGAATCTCTTAATGTAGAAATGGAACATCTTGCGCTGAAATATACTTCTGACGATGTCAAAGTTAGACAATTATTAAATAATTGTTTTTACTGTTCCATCTGTAGCGGCTCATTTCGCTCAGGAGAAAATGTATGGAAACCAACACGATCGGAATTTCTTGAAGATATCCATAAAAGCTGCGTAGAATATGGACACGAAGGATTGTGGAATACTAAATATAATTATAATAACGTTATATCCGTTGATATGGTAGCATGTTATCCTGGAAGTTTTCTTGGATACGGAGAATGTTCTGCATACTTTAAGAGATTCGGACATCCATCACACGAGATGACAAGAGTTGCAATAAACGGACATTTACCAGATTTTGACTTAACCGGATTTGCTCATGTAGAATCATTTGAGTTTGCAGAAAATCTCCATCCGATTACTTATGCTTGGTTTGGAAGACATTTTTCAGAAAAATGTTAGGTTCCAATAGTACTATTGCGATATATGTTTGATGCTGGAATTTTAATATATTTACAGGTGAGTGAGGCAATTATATCATATCGGTTACAAAAGCAAGTTTAGTTACCAGAACCAAATAGATTTAATATTGATGATGCCAGGAAAGAAATTCCTAATCTTAATGAAGATGACATTATGAAAATTACTAATAATATACGTAAATGCAGAGATGAGCATGATGAGAAACTTGCAAAGATCTTGGTAGAAAGATAATTGGTAAATTTACTCAAGGAGGAGCATATGATCATGAAAGACACTGTACAAGATTGATTATGGACGATGCTGAACTCGATTTTATAATCGCTGATACAACGGAAAAAAAAACATTTATAAATCGGAGTAATGCTTATTTATCAGACGGAACCAAACTAGGTACAATTGTAAGCTATCTTGATGGTGACTCACCGCAATTTACTCATTTAAGATCATCTATGTTGGCATATGTTTCTATAAATCTACTGTCTATGATAAATAGATATCCTACTGATGCTGTCAGAGTCGCCACGGATTCGTTTTATATAAGTAAAAAATATACAGATTTATTAAAACCGCTACTTGGTAATGGTGAATGGGGATCATGGAGAATAAAAAAAGAAAATATACTTAGTTATTCTGAATCTGCCGACGTTGAAATTAAGGGAATATATTACAAAAATAATAATCAAATATCAAAGTCATCAGCACCATCTGTATATGATCCCGTGGCTAGACATAAGACTGTTTATCTTAACGGATGCGGTGGTTCAGGTAAAACAACGCGTGTGATTAAATTATTCATGAATAATAATTCAGATATAATTGTTTTGACACCTACACATAAATTAGCCAGAGAAATAAAAGAACGAGGAGTAAAATCATGTACATATCATTGTTTCTTTAGATGGTGCGGAGACACATGGACTCCTGAGCTAATGGGTGAGAAATATATACCTAAATATATTATATGGGACGAGGTAGACACGGTGTCGTTAGAAATATTAAAAACATTTCTTGATTGGTTATTGACAAAGAATACTGCTGTAATAATGCGTGGTGATCATGGTCAACCACCACCCTTTATTGGGACAGTCTCCACATGAATGGCTGAAGAATAACGTAGATTATTATGAAGAAATAAATGATGACCATAGAGCTATTGATGAACCGCTGAAGGAATTTAAAAGGTTAATCAGACTACAACCAGACAGAGTACAATGTGAAATAATGCTAGGAGTAATTCCAGAGACTTCTATGAATGAATTTCTAAATTTATGGAATCCCGCTGATTTAATAGTTGCAAGTAGAAAGATAGTTCGTGACGAACTACAGGAGAAATTATTTTTGTTACATAAAGAAAAGTTTTCAGATCTACCTGTACCATTATGTTATCGCCCAGCAGATACTCGACGACAGAATATTGATGTTGAAATTCCTGGTGGTGGAATACAGAATCTCGTCTTGAATGATATTGTTTTAGTCGATATTAATAATGTTGAGGATGCGCTGAGTATGAATAAATCACCATGGACGTTAGGATACGCTATAACTATTCACTCATCACAGGGGTTAACTATTTCCGATACAAATATCTGGATTATAGATGATCGGATCGAATGGTCAAATTTAGTCTATCTCGCAGTTTCTCGAGTTAGAAGAATATCTCAACTACATAGGGTTATTATGAATTTTACAGAAAATAATGATCAAACTGTTAATAATGACGTAATAAGAAAAAAACTATCTGGTTATAAGCAATGTGACAAAAAAAAATAATCGTGACTTTGATATTGATACCGAATTTATTATAACACTAAAACAACGATAGAATAATCATTGTGCAAGCTGTAACTGTAATATGTTATGGCAATATTCGAATAATAATCCAAGACAATTTACCGTAGACAGAATTAATAGTGATCTTGGTCATACACGTAATAATGTGATGCTGACCTGTCTTGAATGTAATCGACGTAGAGGTTCTGGTTATATGTAATTGTATGTGGTGGTAATTGTGTGTCTTTAGGAATTACCTGTAATTGTTCACGCACAAATCCACGTTGAGGGGCTCTCGAATCCAGTCTGTAGACTGAAGGTCTACCAGTGGATCTTACCACGCTAGAAATTGTATGTGTAGTCACACTCCATATAGGATCAGTTGCTCTTTTTTTACCGCCTTCAAGTTCACCAGGTTCATATAAATATCTTACAGTTACATTACCTAATACTGGTTGAGGTTGATGTCTGTCATTGCTACGGGGTATATATTTTTTGTAATCGCATTAGAAGGTTTCATGGAAGTTGAACGAGTAATTTCGTTATTTAATGCAGCTATCACACCTGGTAACCTTGCAACCCATTCACGAGATCTCTCACCGGACTTAAAGTCAGTAGATATTTCCTTTGCGTATTGGTATCCAAATAACCGCTCAGCAAGTGTTCAATTAAATCGTTCAACAATTGCCTGAACACGATGAATTTCAGTATGTCCTCGTCTGATTTTAACGTTATGTTTCTTCATCAACGATAATACTGTACCAAGAAATTCTTTGCCAGGATCAACCTGTAATAACTGTGGCCATCGCAAAGGTCCTCGCTGATAAATTCGTTCAAACGCAGATGCAACTTCAGACGCTGTCTTTGTTGATAATGGTTCCACTTCTTTATATCTACTTGCAACATCAACGACAGTTAATGAGTATTTGTATGTGCGTGATTGACGTTTACCAATTTTAATGGTGTCATGTGGTAAAAATAAAATATCTGCTTGATGAACCTCATTAGGGGTGCTGACATCAAAATGTGCATATTGAATTTTTTTAGGTGGTGGTAGATAAATTTGCCATATTGCCTGTCGTGCTAACCACGCTGCAGCAACAGAACGTGAAACTTTTGCTGCTTCAGATAATTTAGTAATAGCTGATTTACCTCTCCAATATCCTCTTGGGCTATAATAAATGGATTCCATTATAATATTTATATAATTAATTACCAGCCGCTAACATTATTTTACTTTTCATGGCAGATTTTACTAGAAAACTAGCGAGTTTTTCTCTGACAGATTTATTTGGTATAGAATTTAATGCATGAACCAATTTTACATCTGCGAGATGCCTTTGTTGTAAATCTTTACTTTTATACGCAACGTCATGAACATGACAAGCTTGATCAATCTTATTTATTGGATACTCTCCTGATCTTGGTTGATCGTGATCATCAAGTCGGATATCAAGTCGAGTTCCGGGACCGCAATAATTATATCCAGGAAGATGTTTCTCACCGGGGTATTTAGCCCATGGAGTTCCTGGTAATTTTCATAATAAAGCGGCAATATCTCCACCTGTCTTTGTTTTGACAAGTTTGTATTTCTTCGTACCGCATTTTACACATTTGCCTGTCAGAGCACGTCGTTTATTTTTCGTTGTTATCGTTGTTAGTTCAGCAGTGGGTGTAGGAATTTTACACCGAACACAATATAGACTCATATTATTTACTATATGGATATAATTGACTTTTCGGCGACACGAAAACAGGAACCAGTAAAACATCATCCAGCATTACCAAATTCGATAAGGATGATTATAATAGGTCCATCTGGATCAGGTAAAACACAACTATTATTAAATTTAATAATGCGATGGTTAAAATGGAGTAAACTGTATTTAGTAGCACCATCCGTAGATGATCAATATTGTTAGGAAGTACTTAAAGATTTTAATAAAAATGCAAAATTGCTGAATGAAGATGGTGATGATGTTGTTGATTTTATCACCGATATTGATGAGGCCCCATCTGTAGATGACCTAGATGGATTTATTAATAATTTAGTGGTATACGATGATGTTATGCTGGACAGACAAACAAATCCAGCTAGAATATTTTCTCGAGGTAGACACAAGAATAGAGATGTTATATACGTCACTCAGCGTTATACACAAATACCTAAAGTGATCAGAGACAACTGCAACATTTTGGTTGTGTTTAATGGAGTAGATAATTATACTTGACAGAATATATATTATACTTGGTGTTCAGGGGATATGGATATGATTAAGTTCAAAAACTTTTTTGCTCAAGCACAGGCTGTTCCGTTTGGATTTATTACAATAAATTTACATGATCCAAGATCCAGATATCGTATAGGTCTAGATAAAATCTTTGGTTAATTATAGCAGCAGGCAGGGTGAGCGACAAAAATTGAGTAACCCGCGAGCAAACTAAACGCATTATAACATAAAAAACAAAAAAGTCAAAAATAAAGAAACAAAAATGAACTAACCCAAACGATTTATTATTCGTTTTTTCAAACTATACTGTAATAATAAAAGTTAATAGGTTCGGGTTTAGCGTTATTGACATTTTTTTTCAACCCCCCTCTGAACCCCTGTCTTTTTTGTTTGAAACATTACTTTGTAGGGTTCACCCTGCCTGCTGCTCAGCGTGGTCTTTATTAAAGCAAAGCATGGCCAGGAGGGTTTAGTTTGGATGTTTATTTAATAGTTTTGTAATAAGATCTAAGAATTTCTTTTTCATGCTAACTATTTTTGATTCGATGATTAAATCGGGTAAATTCTATTTTTAGAACATTATATATATATATGTGTGTGTGTGTGTGTGTGTGTTCGTGTAAAATGTCACTTGACAACACACATGGCAGTGAAACATCACTTTGCTCATTGACCATCCATCCATCCATTCAGCCAGCGTTGCCCCAGTGGATACCAAACTCATCGCCATCGCCGACCCAACGCGATTAAATGACATTGGCACAACGGCATCTTAAGCACTAACTCACTTTTGGCCCAACGTGTCAGGCCAACGTTGATTCTACTACTGGACGAATCATCGTAAAATTGTGACGTTGGGTCGACCATGGTGCAAAAATGCACACTGTTGGGTCAACGTTGACTCGACACGTTGACTCAGCATGGGGTCAATTAACAAAATGACGTTGGGTCAACTGTGGCCGTACCTGAAAATATGTTGAGTGATATTAATTAGGACTGTAATGTAACCCCAAATATTGAAACAATCCTGACTACCTATCAACTTATATTCTTATAAAGTGCATTTGCACATATTTTTATGGCTGGAGATAATATATAATCTCTTTTTATTGTTTACATTCCCCTCATGTTGGAAAGTTGTACATCTGCTTCCAGTGCAAATAATAGTAACTGTAGTGCCAGTTTTTGATACATGACTCTTGTATAAAAGAAAGGTAATTTTATACAATATGTAAATCGTATAAAAAAGATAATATTAAATATTTAAATATTCATCATCTGGGTAAAGATTTTTTAAGCCCATTGTGTACATGATAGGATTGTAAATTGTTTTCACTTACCTTCAATTCTGAGAGAGAAATAAGCAATTGTATCCAGTTTTCTCCAGGATTAAGGAAATTTTCATGTAAGTTCATAATTTTTTGTCAACAGTGTGATGAAACTGTTCATCATCAATATTAAATCTGTTTATAATTTATTGTGAAATATTTGCTAATTTTTCCGTTTGAAATCTGGCGCCATTTTTACTACTGTGTGTATTGGCCGCTCGGCTTTCCGGTAGGAGGCTCTCAGGTTGATCTTTCCGAATTCTTCCATATTTAGTAATATTCGTGAAAACTTTCTCATGAATTTCCCGAGTGTGTTCCCATAACCTATACATAGGGGTGAAATCCGCCGTTCTGGCAGTTGTGGTTCTGCTGAACTCCAGTAAAGGTCTCAAGTCCAAGCAAAACAAAAGTCTTTCTCTCTATTGTCATCTCAGCTGATAATTGCAAGCATTAATAGCAAGGCAGACTCCTTACTACAGTACCAACACATTAAATTTAGTACTCATAATTACTATAATGCTCTCTGAAGTTGTTTCATTGTTTACTTCCCTCGTTATATCAGATAAAAGTTTCTATAGAGGAATTTATAGTAAAAGTCACATGGGTAATGTATGCGCATTTACTCATTTTAAATGAAATATAAATTGTTATTTTAAAATTTAACACTAATTTCCTTTAACAAAAGTCTATTCAATCCTGATTATTGAATGCTCTACACCTGAACTGTCACCAAGAAACTTAAAGACGAATATTATCTACCGCTATGGACTTTTACAATGGTGTCAACGTACTAAACCTGGGTCGAGTGGAATCGTCACAATCGAGGGTAGTATGAATTTGTTTATCAACATGCGTAGCTTTCATTGTGACATCACAGCGCGCGACGCTGAATCCGGTGTTGTACTAGATCACACCTTTAGGTTCATTTCGTCCAAAATGTCTACGTACTTATTGATTTTGCCGTATTCACCTCTCGGGGCGTCTGAATAATGACCTTCCAAAGGGATATGGATATATATGAATCCAAATGAAGTGAATACTTGTCACTTAAAGGTATGTAAAATCAAATTCTAGAAAATGACACCCATTACTGAAATAATCGGTGTTGAATGCATACATGACCCGTGTGACTTGTTCCACAAGAGTATGACGTTTTATCAATAAAGTATCATGTAATCTCTGACAACACGAAATCACCTTATCGGTACTATAAATTAACACAAGGAGTGCAAGCGTGACCCAACCATCCGCTTGATTCGACTTTTGTCGCGCGTCTTTTATTGTTTAAAAATCGCAAGAAAAAAGCTATACATATCCATTCAAAAGACAATAACGTACCAACGCATAACTCTCAGACGACAATCCCATGAACCTAATCCAGCGAATTAACCTTTATTTTCACCATTACGGTCACAAAATCTTTCTACAGGAGTCCATCAGGCGGAAGTAGCCGATTTCACCAGGTTCTACCCTGCAGTAAATAAGCGTTAGTGTCTAATTCTCTTGCCAATCACGGAGCAGAGTCTGTTATCTTTTAATACTACAGGGTCCAGCATCCGTTTTGGCTTTAATATTTGAATTGTGATGACGTTATCACCGTCATTTCTACTATCCTAACTTTAACTAGATATTTCGATTCAGAAAATTTATATAATATTATCATATGATACAATCTAAACTAAAAGGCAAGATGAACATTGTTATTTTGTGAAATTACTTTCAAAGTGTTATTCATCTTGTGGTAGAATCAGGATAATCAGGATTAAATAGAACTGAAATTGTAGAGCGCCACCATTGTATCTAGCCAACACACGCGACACACTGTTAAGATCCGGTTCCAGACCGCACCTCGATCATATAAACACAAACCTGGGTCTGGTTCCGAACCTTGATTTGACGCACACAAACATTACAATTTGGGTACGTCATATGAACAAATTTTGAGAACTATTAACTTAATTTTCGTGCAAGATTGGTTTTGGAATTGGGATTATTTGAATTAGAGATTATGTGAATTATGATAAATTGAACATTTATGCTGATTTTCACATGTAATTTACCACTGATACTATTTTTGTTGTCATTTCGACATGCTTTATCAAACATCTGATATACTTATCATTCTGCACATTCGCAAGCATTATATTTCACCATTTTGAGCACTAAAGTTTGTGAGGAAACACATATAAGCCTGGAAGTAATATAGTAAACTGTGTTGACTATTTATATTTGTTTTGTTTTGTGTTATAATCTAAATAAGAACTTTTGTGGTGAACACACCATTTCTTGACACTACAATTCTGTTACGACCATGTAGTTTAATTACTTGTGTGTTAAAATTTGAATTCTTTTTATTTCATTTTTGTATCATTATATTTTATTATGATGATGATTATGTTCACGGGATCTGATATTTTTGAACGAAACATCGTTTTTTTTCTAGAACGTAGTATGACTAGCATAAGCACGATTTTTGCATGTCATAGTTTGTCGATTTGAGTAAACACTAAGCGAAAACGATTGGTTATTGCCAAAGTCATTTCCTGGCCCACGTGAAATTGCATTGTTTATTGCGAAATAGCCATGCGTTCTTCGTGCATGTGCATGAAATGACGTTTTGGTTTGGTTTTTAAACACTTAGGTACCTGTGAAATAGTCAGAGTCGTTCTTATACCTTGAGAAGAAGGTATTATTTTTCTTGTGTTGGAAAGAGTTTATTTTTTTTTACATCTGTAGAGCTCGAGATGTGTCTTGATATAGATGACAGCTATAGGAGTTCATCTACTTTTTAAATAATAAATTATTTTTCCCTGGAGAATTACACAAGTGATTTAGGACAAAGACATTCATTGAAATTCATTCTAAATTGGAACAGTACAGTACAAATTGTGGTTCAACGTGAAATTCTGGACCTTTGTGTAAAGACTTCACCTGACGTCATCGTCCTCCATCTTGGAACGTTATCAAGATTCGAACCTGGAATCAGTTAAAATTATTTAGTGATAGGACTTGTATTTTTTCAGTATTAGGATAAATGTTTGGATTTTCTTCTCAAACCGTAAGTCCTATTTCATATTTTCACCTTTTCACCGTGTTTTCTAGGGAAATAAATTTTTGTTAAAACTTATAAAGCTTGTTGTCTTCACTCTTTTCGTTTGTTACTTTTTGAACGAGCCGATACGTAAAAATACACTGGAGAGATCTAGTAACTGAAAAAGGCGTGAACTGTCTATCTATTCCATTTTATTTGGCCTCCACTCTTGACACGTTACAATATTGCAAAACGGTTTCTTAAAGTTTTCGAGCCAATCAAATTCATAAAAAATACTAACCCTACATTATACTTTCAAAGCATTTCTGTAACTAAACAAGTTGATGTTATTGCTATGTAAACTACGTCATCGCTGATAGGGTGCGATGCAACTTCTTTACATTCATATAGATTGTTGTTGTTGTTGTGGACGGCCAGTATAACTGGTGGAAGACGTGGAAGAAGAATCTGGGAAAACCCCGATAAGAACCACCCACCCACAGGAAGCTACTGTTAAGCTTTCTTATTCCCATATCGGCTGAGACCTAGACTCGAACCCATGCCGACTGACAGTAGATGGCAGTGATCGGTAAAATCGAGCGCCTTAGACCACTTGGCCACGCAGTGCTTACATCCATATAGAAACACATCTGATAGATATAACCACGAAGCATGCAGCGCATTTCTAGATGAAAAATATAAAATAACAATTGTATATTAAAATTAGTCACAAGACAATCACTTTATTTGTTTTTGCTGAGTATATTTCAGAAATCAACTCAACACAAACACAATACATTAGTGTCATTAAAGTGTGATAATATATTGATACAATCTTTAAAGCAGTCCATAAAATTAAAAGAAAGAATAATTTTTGAAATTCACTAAGTGTGTGCTTTTATGAAATACCAGCATGCATAGAGGTAATGGATAAGGAGTCCACTACTTTACAAAAATGTATATTATTGTAACAGAATTGAAACCGAGTGGGTTTCTTTTCTTGGATTAAATGAACAACACAAACACAATGTGATGGATGATGGAAATTTATAAAATGAATTACTAAGAATATATATGTATATAGTACAAATGCACTGAATCTCTCCCACTCCTATCATACGATTGATCCAATCACTCTACACACATTCACGAAATGAAAAAGAAAAAATACAAAAATATGATTCATATACCTCTAGCATGAAAAAGTGAGGTTCAAATAACCTCATGGACTGCAAAAATGTTTCCACTAATATCACGCAATGTAAGCGAGATTCACATAATCTCACGCATGTAATACATTAAGTTTCAAATAAACAATGAATGCTATGAAAGCGAGATTCACATAATCTCATGTAATGCAATACTAAAAGCGAGATTCACATAATCTCATGTAATGTAACAATGAAAGCGAGATTCACATAATCTCATGTAATGCAAACAATATTGTACTCAATTGAAACCACAATCAATTGAAACAAACATATCACTGTAAAACTTGAACAGTCATACAATTCACAAACTGTTACACCACACAGTTTCACTGGATCCTTGGATTGGCCCACATTTATCGACCGCTCCCACCCTTCACGGATCCACCACAAGTACTTATACGTACAGACGGCACCCAGCACCCTTGTATTGGTTACGTCTATATTCGTGGTTCCACCACATGTATAATCTTACGTATACATATACGTACGGACAGCACACTGCACTATGGACAGCTACTCTCAAACTTAAACAGACAGCACGCCACTCTGTGGACAGCTACGCCCACCCCTAAACAGCTACCGTCAGCCCTAAACAGCTACAATAAAACCAAACTGGTTATAATAATGGGTTCTGAATCAAATTGCTAGATACATACTCATAAATTAAACTGTAATAGCAAAGTTCGCAACGTAAAAGGCTTCATTACCCGATATGACATACAAACGAGAATAGGTTTCGTAAATCAAATAAAATATAAATTTAACTCTTACCTCTATGGCCGGAGAACATAATGGAGAACGTTCTCTCCCTGACAAAATCCAAATGACCTGTGTCACAGTTTGAAATGAATCAACCTTAAATCCATAGGGGAGTGAATAATAGTCATGGTCAAATACTCATATGTACCATGCCTTTTGTGACTCTCGTCGCATGTAGTTTCAGAATCGCTCACCTGGAGAAACAATGATTCACCCCAGGTAACGTTGTATGCCTGCACAACAAATAAAGGTGAAAAACAGATCTAAGGTAAAACCAAGTTATTTCTTGCCTTATTCTGTGACAATTATGTACATCTATATTAATACTTTTAAGTTTCAGACATCCACATATATCTATATATTTATTTTTGAAAATTATTCATTGCACAGTCGACATACTTCTATTGTTTTGTACTAATTTTAATTATAATAAATCTGGAATAATTAGTTAAAATGATTAAAGTCTAGTTGTAGAGTGCGTACGAAGTAAAGTTCCTTATCATCTCTTCAATATTCATTATCAGTTAGTTGATTATACGATTTGAAGTTTTCTCTTGGACAGTTAGATAGATGTTAATTAACTTTGACATTATTAATCTGATATCTTAAGTTCTTGATTGTTGATTTAGTCAGACTTGTGTAACAGACTTCAAAATTCAGACAACTCAATGCATAAATCAAATTTTTAGAACTGCAATCCTGGTCCTGTTTGACATTAAATATTGTACAATCACTAAATTTAACGGATCTTCCTTTATTTGAAGATATGTTACATCTAGTCTTACTACCTTTGGTTACCCAGATCGTTTTTTACATGGAACTTTTTTCCATGGTAAGAATTTTATATTTGTTTTCATGATTAATTGTGCGTGTTAATGTACGTACAGACAATCACTCTTACTATTTACACTCTCAACAATATATTTGAATGTCTTCTTTCGATTCTATACGAAAAAAAAAAGACATCCACAATCGGATCATCTCATGACTGTTCGCTTCTTTCTGAATGAGACGAAGGGTTTTCCGAATGTCATCAGCCTCGCATCATCGTATATCTACTTTTGCACACTGCACATTATAATGCATCGTAAACAGCTCTGGGTCTTCAAAGCTAATGTTGACTAAAACACCACCATAGGTGATATCATTTCATAGGTGACAATGATTCGTAGAAATACAAAATGTTTCCAGACCATTAAGGTCTCCCGAAACAATGGAACGCGTACGCTATAAAGCTTACGAGCTTCTTCGATGAATTTTGTATCGCAGAATCCATAGATCATGGGAATGGCGACATTGTTAATATACAAGCTCCATGAAAAGATCTGGTAAGTGGCCATTTCTTTGAAAGAGAGGTTTGGTAAAAAGTCCTCGTGTTCGAGTGCTATGATAGTAAGAAACAAATTTGGAAGAAAACTGACGAAAGAAACAACTGTCATGATCAACAAAATCTTAATGATAGTATTTGAGATAGGACTTTTCAATTTCGACCAGATTTTACTATCATCCTTTGTCTGTGGAATACTTGTTTGGTCTTGTTTACACGGAGCATCTGCTTACTTAGTTTTCTTTTTCTGGTATGTGATGTCTTGCTATTATGACTTTTTGATACCCGGTCGTAGAGGAATTCTCAATGTTATCCAAATTTCTTGTATCTTTCTGTTCAGATGCCTGTATTTGTGTATTTGGCTGGCCCTTTCTGTTGATATGTAGAATCCTCTATCCGATTAGTCCATAGAATACTAACATTGCCACAAATGTCATAGAAAACATAAATACGAGAAAATACTTATATTTTGCTGGATAACTTGTATTCCAAAACTCGTCGCTGTAGTAACATCCAGTTCCATTCATATTGTTTTCATAATTCTTGTTTCCAAAAATTACAATATATGGCCAAGAGAACACCGAAGATAAAAGCAGGTCCAGAATACAAATGCATTTGGCCATGCGCACTGAGAGTTGAGCACCATGGGGAACGCATATTTTCCGATATCTATCCACTGCTATGGTGACCAGAATAAGAGTTGATCCAATGCACATAGAATAGGTCAAAAAATAAAACCCCTTACACGTTTCCGCGTATGGAAACATAAGAGGAAATCTTAGAATAATCAAGCTGAATGGCATAGACAGACAACACGTTGCGAGGTCAACGATTGCCAAGCACAAAATAAAAGTCCTGTAAGTTGAAGGCTTATATTTCTTCAAGTATATGAAGATGGTGTTGCTGTTGCCCAGAAGTCCCAAAATCATCAAAATGCTGATGAAAACAGTTACTCCTATGTTCATTTTCACCTTTTCATTGTTGAGATCGTGTAGCTTGAGATTAGAATACATATTTGAGTTTCTGCTTGAGCTCTCTGCCTCGCCTGCCATGACTTTAAATAAATAAATAACTGTTTCGCCCGGTGAACTGTGAATAACTGCAGGTCACTAGTGAACTTAGCTTCAACAGAAAGAATGTTGCTGTTGTCAGATATGTATCTTTTTCGTTAAATAGTGGAGTTTTATCATATTATCAGACATGATCCGTTCTTCGCCGCTCACAAATGTACATCTGTAACTTCCTGGGTTGCATATAGAACAATGACATTTCTTTATCTTGGACCGCATTTAGTGGCGCGCTCTCTGTTTCAATTGGCTAAATAACAATGGGTTGAAACGGAAAGTCCTGGACCAACTTGATAATTACAGCGTCATCATTTCTAAAGGGATGAGACAATTCATGCAATGCACTCATTAAGTCTAGGTGATCCCAGCTCATGGAATTGGTGTCCGACAATTTTTCGTGTTTTTTTCGCACATCTTGAGTTTATCCAAAGTGTCAAACGACTCGCTTCTTTTCTGTCTCAAACTGGGTACGCATTCCCATTAAATACTGTATCCGTTTCAAGAGACTTTTTT
>JAECUM010095434.1:0-230568 GCA_016617855.1 Megalonaias nervosa
TTGGCACAACCACTGGTAATATTATACAATTAGCTTAATCTCCTGTGATTGGCACAACCACTGGTAATATATTACAGTTAGCTTAATCTCCTGTGATTGGCACAACCACTGGTAATATATTATAAACAGTTAGCTGAATCTCCTGTGGTTGGCACAACCACTGGTAATATTATACAATTAGCTTAATCTCCTGTGATTGGCACAACCACTGGTAATATTATACAGTTAGCTTAATCTTCTGTGATTGGTACAACCACTGGTAATATGTTACAGTTAACTTAATCTCCTGTGGTTGGCAGAACCACTGGTAATATTATACAATTAGCTTAATCTCCTGTGATTGGCACAACCACTGGTAATATTATACAATTAGCTTAATCTCCTGTGATTGGCACAACCACTGGTAATATATTATAAACAGTTAGCTGAATCTCCTGTGGTTGGCACAACCACTGGTAATATTATACAATTAGCTTAATCTCCTGTGATTGGCACAACCACTGGTAATATATTACAGTTAGCTTAATCTCCTGTGATTGGCACAACCACTGGTAATATTATACAATTAGCTTAATCTCCTGTGATTGGCACACCCACTGGTAATATATTACAATTAGCTTAATCTCCTGTGATTGGCACAACCACTGGTAATATATTACAGTTAGCTTAATCTCCTGTGACTGGCACAACCACTGGTAATACAGTAAAAACTGTCATGAGCGACCTCTGCTATGAGCGACCACCTGTCATATCTGACCACAATTGTAATGCACGGATCAATTTTATTATATAAACACTCTGTTATGAGCGACCACCTGCTGAACACGACCAGCGACCGCAATGTCTTGGCAAAATATGCATTTCGACACTGCTATGAACGACTGCATTGCAAAAATGAGGATGAACTCCACTAACCTTTATTTAATCCCTGTAAGAACGACTGCTCATACCATTCTAAATAAAAAAACAAAAAATAAAAAAAAAATAGGCTGGCTACCGATGTGTGAATATTTTAGCTATGCTTATAGTGTTCTATAGTTTCTGTCGTAAACCAGACTAAAGTATATGTAGATTATTTCCTAGTCTGGTTCCCTGCTTCATATGCTCCCTGCGTTGCTCTCTGCTATTTGTATAGGGAGCATACAAAGCAGGAAACCAGACTAATTATTCCCGCACTTAGCCTGCTTCCCGGCCTTAATCGCAGGACCCGACATCAGTGTGAACGACTGTATCGCGAGAAGAGACAAACACCACTGACCTGTATGTAATCAGTTGTTACAATGACCACTTGATTAGTAACAATTGTTCTGATCAAAAACAAGCATAAAAGAAATATTAAAAAAAAAGGATTGTTGCTACCGGTGATGGATGCTACAGTCCGTAAACCAGGCTAATGTACATGTCACGAATTGCCGTTGTGGTGCCAAAGTTGAGGTAGTGGTTGCGTATTTTGTTTGTCTTTATAGTTAATCCGTATTGCGGGGGGGTGAATAAGGTCATCTATCTATTAAACCAGCAAGAGAGAATTGTTTTTGGGATTCGATTGATAGTGTTCAAGACTTGTAATGTTTATTGTTTTTCCCCCCGATGTTAAGTGATTACAGCCCAATCACAAAGCTGTCGTCTATTCAAGTTTGTGCGACTGGGTTACACACTTAACTTATAGAGTTAATCCTAGTACGTCATCTTTGAATGAAGCTGTTGACTTTGTCTCTGAGTAAATGGTTCTGTTTCTGGATGAGATAATTATTTCATTAATTGTTAGATATGCAATGCACATGTATAGTTTTTTTCATATTTTCTCACAGCCCATTCAAAACTGTCTTTACGTTCGATATTACAACTGAGCACTAATAATTTTAACACCTAGAACCTTAATGACAATGGACAATCCTCCAACTAAAAGGAGACAAATTTTAAGGCTTTAGAAAATAATTATTTTAACTGAAAGAAGTGCAAAAGGGAAGACCACTCGCAAAAAAGCGGTTTAAACGTTGGTAAAACAAATTTAGGTTGTTATAAAGAAAAATAAGTAATTCAGAAATGATTTCATATGCTAAAATATGTGATCTTCAGATGTAAATGTGATTTCATGTTTAATGACAGAAGTATATCTTTATTGCTATATAATTTTGTTTTTAGATGAATGCATACAATCTTTTAGCAAGAAATATTAATAAAGAATAGAATATATGTACAGTGATTGTGGTAATTTTTCTTGAAATTGTTTTGAACCTGGACCTTGGAAACTGGTCTTTTTGTACAAGCCTGCTATGAGAGACTACCTGTCTTGAGAGACCGCTTTTTGTTGGCAGAAGGGGCGGTCTCTCAAAACAGGTTTTACTGTATATTACAATTAGCTTAATCTGCTGTGATTGGCACAATCACTGGTAATATATTGCTAACAATTAGGTTAATCTCATGCGATATACACAGCCACTGGTAATATGTTGCTAACAATTAGGTTAATCTCATGCAATATGCACAACCACTGGTAATATATTACAATTAGCTTAATCTGCTGTGATTATCACAACCACTGGTAATATATTACAAACAAACAGCTTTGAAAGCTCTTAGGTAAGCCAGGTGTAAGGACTACTTAACAGTGCTATGGATCAGTGCCGGATTAAACCCAGTGGAGGCCCCTAGGCAGTCGAAATCTCAGGGGCCCTCTTGCAAATTATCTCCTAATATGTCAAGATCAAATCAATTCATTATTATTTTAATCCGTTGTCGCAGGGCCCCTAAAAGGCATGGGGCCCACAGGTCGGTGCCTACTCTGCCTGTTTGGTAATCCGGCACTGTATGGCATGGCATAGCCTAAAGCTGTATGTGGACTACTGGTGGACTTCAGCTGGGATTTGGCTGCTGCTTGGCCATGTTTTTAGCAAGTTTCAACTTTAATAGGATTAATTTCAATAGTAAAAATGCAATTTAGGCTGAAAATTTGTTTCCGTTTTTAGAGTAGAGGGCTTTTGGTTTACTGTATATTTTTTATTCAAAGATAAGGAAAAATTTACGACCACCAAATGTTTTTGGTTTGTTCAGTCGATTCCTGTTGCAAAAAAGTTATTCTGAATATTGACATTAATGATAAACATTGAATTCTTTTTTGTTTAAAATAGAAAATTCCATGTTTTGAAGTGGAGGGCCATAGTAAGCATGGATATCTCTGCTCTGGCAATAGTATGTGTGGTTTATCTCTGCTCTGGCAATAGTAGGCATGGTTATCTCTGCTCTGGCAATAGTATGTGTGGTTTATCTCAGCTCTGGCAATAGTAGACATGGTTATCTCTGCTCTGGCAATAGTATTTTTGTTTATCTCTGTTCTCAGCTCTGGCAATAGTAGACATGGTTATCTCTGTTCTGGCAATAATAGGTATGGTTATCTCTGTTCTGGCAATAGGTTGATTGTAACTAAGTTCAGTCAAACAGTGTTGACCATGGTCTTTTGGTGCATTATTCAGTGACAGGCAGGTTGTATTCTAGGACATGCCATTGCAAGCTTCATACAAATTTAAAGGGAAAATGTGCTGAAAAATTGAACAGATGCAATAAAATTGTGCGTCATCTAATCCCTCAAGTATTTAGAAAAATCCCCCCTTTCATTCATTTGAAGGGGGGAATATCCCACTAAATTTTCTGTTCTGGAATAGAACATGGGCAGGTCTGTCGCCACACAGGAGCAGCCATAACTCATTCCTGGAGCATTAGACTCGTACCCCATAGAATTCTTGAATCTCAGTAGGTGTGTAATGATACAATGAAACATCTGGAGAATATAAGTATTTTTGTGTTGACGTTGCCATGTATCGTACTGTCTCGAGCATTAGAACTGTAATGTGCACAAGTTAAACTGAGGACTCTGACTCAAAATTATTATGTAAGTTTATAAATTCACTGACCTTTATTATTTGTCCAAATAATTTATTTATTGACAAGTCATGCTTTATTTTCATTTTGTATCAAATTTATTTTAAAATTGGGCCATATGGGAGCTAGTTTTGGTAATGAAATGTACTGCGTCTTAACTGTAATTAAAAAGAAATGCTTATTGTAATCAGTGTATATTGTATCAGTACCTATGTACACATACGATAATATGACATCGTTGATACACACCTCTTAACCATAACTTTACCATATGGGTTAGTCTAATTCATTCAGACCTTTTGCATAACTATGAGATCTCTCTGCCTTACAAAGGTTTGGTAAAGCAGAAATAGGTTGTCCTGAAAATTGAAAAAGTTAAATTAATGCATGATAAGCAGTGGCATAGACACAAAACATGTACTACACAAAACTTGTACTACAAGACCGAGTCGTAATCATAAACAAAACCTGTACTACAAGACTGAGTCTTAATCATAACACAAAACTTGTAATACAAGACCAAGTCTTAATCACAACACAAAACTTGTACTAAAAGACAGAGCCTTAATCACAACACAAAACTTGTACTAAAAGACAGAGCCTTAATCATAACACAAAACTTGTACAGCAAGACTGAGTCTTAATTGTAACACAAAACTTGTACTGCAAAACTGAGTCTTGATCATAACACAAGACATGGACTACACAATACTTGTACTACAAGACCGAGTCATAATCATAAACAAAACTTGTACTACAAGACTGAGTCTTAATCATAACACGAAACTTGTAATACAAGACCAGGTTAGTAATGCTAAAAAAGGAGACAAAGAGATAAAATTTTGATTGCTTAACAATTTTGCAACCTTAACTTTGTTGTATGCACAGAAGTGTATTATCGTACCTTAACTTTGTTGTATGCACAGAAGTGTATTATCATATTTTCCTTGGACACCTACATTATTGCAACAAACATTTCATCATGTGCCAAATGTCAAAAACATACATGTACCTGAATATCTGAAATGAGCTGTACCATTTCTTTATCTTGCTGTTAACCATTTTTTGTGTTAAAATATTATCTGCCAGCATTTTTTCTTAATTACTTCACATTTCAAAGGAATAAATCATGAATTAAATGACAGATTGTGTATTTGCATAAATATAGTCTCTTGTCATTACTTCAGCCTCTAAATAAATGAAATCTTCATTGCTGTAGGTGTAACTTTAACCTCAAGAATACACTAATGGCCATCAAACACATTAAATTGCAACTCAGCTTACCACCACAAACATTGAATGTTTTTATTGCCAGATCATTGTTTTCAAGTGAATATTCCTTACCATCTTAGTTTTAATTACCATTAGTGACTTTAGCCAGTGTTAGTGCCAACATAGGTGTGGATGGACATCTACTAAAGAAACATTGCATGCATATTTTGTGATTTGTCCTGACAAAAAACATGCCCAGGAGGGTGCACAGGATAAAGATTTTGGGGACATGGGACAAAAAATAGGGGGGAACCTGTGGTTTCAGTGCTCAGTGTTAAACACTGCATACCTTTTGAATGTGTGAAATGGCTGAATGACCAAGACTATAATGGGCTGTGATTATTTTTGGGTGTAATTTATAGATATTAAAAAATGTATTTTAATGCAGTTTTTGTCAAATTGTGTACAATATGCAAATATGCTGTTGATCTTGAAAGCAGATGGATTTTGTTATGAATATTAAGTGTTACATATGTATCTCAAAAAACAGAAACAGTGAAGTTTAATTGTTGTATATATATCATCTGTGGTAAAGGAGCATTAACGATAAAATGCCAAGCCAGCTGTCTAGTTGAATGAAGGAATAGTGATCTCTGGTTTGCCCAGTATGACGATACTGATGGATTATGGATTTCAAAAGTAGGCGTATCCTTGGATACATTTCTGTTCATCCCTACATTATATAGTATATTCAGAGCACCTGTTCAACTAAAATACAACAACATATCACTTTCGTAATCATCTGTGACTTTTTGGAGACACAACATTATTTGGGTTTTTAGTTTACCTGTTTGGACTGGTTACCTTTACTTTGACATTGAAATATGAGCCACATTAGTAGTGTATGACAGGACAACAAGTCGCCTTGCTCAGCCATCATCTCCAAGTCTACTTCGAGCAGATTCTGTCAGATATATAACCATAACACACTTTCCCAAGAATAAATTTTTTGACAAATAGAATTCTTATTTTTTCATTTGCAACTTCTCCAAAGAAACTCCAGTCTGTATGACAGGCATGAAAAGATGAATTGCCATTTATTTTGTTGACCACAGATGGCAAATCTTGTGTATTTTATGATGCTAATATGAGTTGTTTATTGTCTTTACACATGACAGCTATGTACCATCTAAAACAAATGTGATGGGGCCCCGGGTGGCCTAGTGGTCTAAGGCCCTCCAGTTTTAATGACTAACCCGTAGTTTTGTTTTCATATGGCCTGTTATATTGATGTTGGTGTTGGAATGCTGTACCTTGGTCATAATGAATCTATTAAATAACATTTTTGATTATGGGGTTTTAATTTTGCACCAAAACTTGATAGTATCAGAGAGCAGAGAGCCTGAAAGTCATGGACATTGCTGTGTCATTGACAGTGGTGGTAGGTTCATCAAAGCTTCACAAAATTTCAAGGCCATAAAAAGTCATCTATAGTACAGTATTAGGCTCTGGTGTGCAGGAAACAATCATGATCAGATTGTTCATTTTGCTAATTAACAGTAAAAAGTGTGAAGCTAAGCCACCTGATATCATTCTGAAAAATTCTTGTACCTCTAATATGAGTGATGGAATAAAATAAATATTAAAAAAACAGGAGCACGCATACATGAGTATATCAGGTAATTCATCTTGGATCTTAAGCATTTTAATTTGACAAATTGTAGGTATATATGCATTAGGGGGGAATTGGGTAAATCTGTGGACAATTAACAGCTACAGCATCTGACAATGATTATAAACCTGCTCAGTGCTTATTTTTCTAAAGGCAATGTGAGGTCTTTGGATTAACCCCCTCACTACCAGTGATTACAGTATTTCTCCCATTATAAGACCAGGGACCATGCCTTGTAAACATGATGAAAAGGGAAATGTGGGACTATTACTTTTATACAATACTTTGAATAAACACATTCACTACTAGTAATTACAGTATTTCTTCCAGAATAAGGCCAGGGAGCCTGTCTTGTAAATGGGATGAAATGTGGTATGTGAACCAATTATTGGACACTGTATAATTGAATTCAAAATTATTTCTTGGAAATGCATGTTCCATAGTATCATCCAAACATACATGTTTATAAAGATGTGACGTGTGTATTGTACACAATATAAATAAAACACACAGTCCAGCAGAGTTTACGTTTTTAAATAGGAACATGTGTTGTATTTTGTGTGTATGACATGTTCATGCAAATCATACAGAATAATTGGTGTTTAAGTTATGATAAAAACTTTACAAAATAGAGAAATTATTTCAATATGAATGAATATTCAAATTCAAGTAATTCAGCTAAATATCTCCTCTATGTTTACAAACTATTTCTATATAGGTCGATACATATAACATTTTGTGCAGTGCAAGTTTGAAGTTGAGAATTCCTTTTTTTCTTTTTCAAATCTTGTACATGAGCTCTGCAGGGTTGAATGGTAAAGATTAATAAATTTATCATGGAGTCCATGGTATTTTGAAATTCAGGTTGTTAGCAAAATTTGACCTGTTTAGGACAAAAATGACAGAATTGTTGTGCTCTAGGAGGAATTGGATTTTTGTACCTTACAGTATCAATGATCAGACAATGAGAACTTGTGTGGCTTGTTATGAAATATTGTTAAGATAAAGGTTGTCCTAAATGTTGTAAAAATTTGACTGGGGTTATAATCAATCTTTGGTTTATTATTGCAGAAATATGGTAATTGGCAAAAAAAGAGAAGTAAGCAAGAAATGTGTATTCAGAGGTTATGTGGCACTAAAAAATAAGTTTTGCATGTAATTTATATATGTGATTATAATGAAGATGGGTTCAGTTTGACTGTTGGTTCATCATAATGGCATTTTGACAGCTTATCTGATGGGCATTTAAGAAGGCACCATTCCAAATATTTTAGAATATATTTAACACCCACTTTCTTTGCATTCTGATAGGCAATATTAAAACTGCATTTTTAGCATTTTTGTGTACATCGTTGAAACATAGTCTGTCCATCTTTCTTTTCTCTCTCATTGGACCTGCTGTGGCATGAATGTTGGACTTTTTAATTCATGGATAATTATCTGGTTTGATAACCCACCAATGATAGTCATGGTCACATGCCTTCTTCTGTTGTTTGGAAAATCTCTTCCATTTCATTGACATGATATAACCAATAATGTGCTCGAAGTGCCATTAAATACCAACAACCAACCAGTGATCTTTAGTTTTTACTTTTGAAGATGCAGGGTCCTGGTGGCTCAGTGGTCTCAGGTGCTCACCATTACAGATCACTAACATCTCACTTTTGTCCACGTGGGTTAGGGTTTTGGGCTTGGCTAACATCAGTTTGTGAGAAAGCTTGCTAGTAGCTTCCCATGTATCAGTTTTTCTTCGGGAGTTTTTCCTTGGTCCTGCACCAGATGTAATTCCACAAACCACATTTGAAAAGGCAACTTTGCTGTGGCAAATTGATGATATATGGCCCATTGCTATACGGTTTTGCAACCATCTCAAGCCAGTAAAAATTAAGATCTGTGACCTTCCAGCGATCATGCATGCACCAATAAAAGTTCTTCTGACCTTTGGAATTTCCTATGAACTTATTATAAGTAGCCAATCAGATAAAGTGTCGCACTTGCTGTTAGAATTATTGTTGATAATGATTTGTTCAGAAGTAATTTTTTGCTATCAGAAATATGAAAGCTGTAATTTGATTGGTGAATCAACAAAACATGACCTCAAATCACATTAGCATCTTCAAGGTCAGTCCTAATCACTGTTCGAATGTATGGCAATAACTACCATTCAGAGCACCTCTGCTATTTACAAAACAGAGATCCTCAGGTCAATCCAGTTGCAGAAATGGTCAAGGTAGTCCAGACAGATTGCAGTTTCAGTTTGGTTTAGAGATTTCCAGTGAATTAAATGCACAAGTTTTCCAAGTTCTTAAACGAACATACATCCAAGGCATATTTTTGTCTTGCAGAAACAGCTAAGGTGGTCAGAATGGTTGTATAGCTTTACATGTCCTTAATGTTGTATTGTCTTCTAGTGAGGTTATGTATTAATAAGATACATTTTTCTTGTATCAAAGTTGGTGAGCTCTGTATATGAGAAAACTGTACACCTTTCAAAAAGAATTGTAGTGCATG
Source organism: Megalonaias nervosa (assembly GCA_016617855.1). Taxonomy (NCBI): domain Eukaryota; kingdom Metazoa; phylum Mollusca; class Bivalvia; order Unionida; family Unionidae; genus Megalonaias; species Megalonaias nervosa. Next base: position 9,272 of record JAECUM010095434.1, read on the forward strand.
TGTTTAACACAGAAATATGTTCTTTCAATTTGGAAAGCATTTAGAGAAAACTGTTTTTTACAGCCATAAGTACTTACAAGTAGAAAACACAGGGTCTATTCTATCGTGTGCACAGTTGTGGAATTCAAACAAATTTATGCAGAAAAATCAACAAAATATATGATTTTTACACATTTTATTCAAACCCAACATTTACTTCATTAAATAATCACTTTAAAAAAATGGATAGTGGAATTTCCCTTCTAAATTTTCAATTCTAGAATAGACCCTGAGAAACTAGGAATCCAAACTTTGTCTGAAAGTGGTGCTTTAAATGAAAACTTGAATTAATAGATGGCAGCAGAATTGAACATTGTTATATCTTTCTGTATATACTGAGCACCAGGCGCTCAGCTCTCACCTGTGGCTCCAAGAAGCTGTAGCATGCACAGCGGCCACACCACGGGCAACGGCTTCGACTGGCCGGCTAAACCAGGTTGAGGGTAGCCGACGGGTCTCAAACCCTCGGTTAGTTAGGAGCTTGCCTATCCTTGCATGCAAAGCCAGCTTCGGCAGACTGGGCGGAAGAGATCAACTGTATGATCCAACGGCCAAGAAGGCGAATCTGCAAACGCTTTGTGGAGAGCGCAGGGCATGACTAGGCACTGAAGACGTCATGGCCATTCAATGCAGCCGAAGTAGTAACCAGCCGTGACGAATCTTCGTACCACTGGGTCCCAACTACCAAGGCCGAGAGAGCGAGGCTGTCTCTGTGCAAAGGCTGTTTCACTTAAATCTCCTTCACGCACAGGTTAGTTGTGCACTCATCATCTAGCATCATCACACTCATCATCACCTACCAAAGTCCTACGGCGATGGGCGACTGGCAAAGCAACAGGTGGAGGTGACCACTGGGAGTTGTAGTCAGAGACCTGCACGTAGGCGGCCCTTGGACAAGTGGTCGCTCTGCTCTGTACCCAGGGCAGCGGAACAGTTCGGCAGCATCCAGGGCGACTGAGCAGACCTTTTTAGCACAGCGCTGCTCACCCTGTATAGGGAGGGGCCTAGAAAAGATGGCCTAAAAAAATAGCCTGCCCTTCAAAATCTGGCCAGCTTGCAGCGGCTGGCAAGATCATCCACATCTGCGGTCGAAACCAAGAAAGAAAGAAACTTATTATTGGAGCATGGAACATCCGTACTCTTATGGACAAAAAGAACATAGCAAGACCTTACAGGAGAACAGCCCTAATTGCTAAGGAGCTTTCACGCTACAGTATCGATATTGCGGCCTTGAGTGAAACCAGGTTTGCAGAGGAGGGTTCTCTGACGGAGCTTGCAAGCTTCTTCTGGAAAGGAAAAGCCCAAAACGAAGACAGGATACACGGAGTCGGCCTGGCTATCAAATCAAGCCTTCTGAAGCAGCTTCCAGACCTGCCTGTTGGTATTAATGAGAGGCTAATGAAAATGCGGCTACCTATAAGCCACAAACGCCACGCAACAATCATCAGCGCCTACGCCCCTACCCTCACGAGCCCAGCGGAAACCATCGAGCAGTTCTATGCTGACCTTAGCTCTGTACTATGCTCAATTCCAGCTGATGACAAAATCATACTACTGGGAGACTTCAACGCCCGTGTTGGCTGTGACTATGGTCAATGGAAAGGTGTACTTGGCAAGCACGGTGTCGGCAAGATGAACAACAACGGCCTGCTGTTACTCAGCAAATGCGCAGAATTTGACCTCCTTATCACTAACTCAATGTTCAGAATGGCGAACAAACACAAGAACACTTGGATGCACCCCAGATCTCGCCAATGGCACCTAATCGACTATGTAATAGTCCGTCAGCGCGATGCCCAGGATGTCCTCATCACCAAGGCCATGCGAGGAGCGGAATGTTGGACAGACCACAGACTTGTCCGAACCACCCTAAAACTGCGCATCGCCCCACATCATCCAAGGCGCCCTAAGCATATGCGCACAGCCTTCAACATTGTCAAACTCCAGCAGTCCTCCATCCAGCTTGATTTCCAGAAGAGCCTAGATGAAAAAATGTCTACCAACGGACCTTTACATGGAAGTGCCTCTGAGAAATGGAACAAGCTCAGGGACATTATAAGAGAGACAGCTATGGCAACTCTGGGCCCCAAGAAGCGAACCCATCAAGACTGGTTCGACGAGAACAACGATGCCATTGAAGATCTGCTTGCCAGAAAAAATAAAGCATTCATGGACTGGCAGAATGACCCAAACTCCATCCCCAAAAAAGACCGCTTCAAATCCTATCAAGCTGAGGCTCAGAGAGAAATCCGCAAGATGCATGACCAGTGGTGGGAAAGGAAAGCTAATGAAGTGCAACGCTATGCCGACACTAACAACTCCAAAGAGTTCTACAGTGCCATCAAGTCAATCTTCGGCCCTTCAAAGTCTGGTTCTGCCCCCTTGCTTGCTGCAGATGGCAGTACTCTAATAAAGGACAAGGCTGGCATTAAGGACAAATGGAAAGAGCACTTTAGCCAGCTCCTAAACCTGCCCTCATCGGTTAGCCATTCTGCTCTTGAACAAATAACCCAACAGCCAACGCATGACCAACTGAATGTTCCGCCAACGATAGAGGAGCTGAGGACGGCCATTAAACAAATGAACTGTGGCAGGGCACCTGGTAAGGATGGCATCCCAGTGGAGGTGTACAAGGCTCTCAGTGAGCAGACTCTAGAGGCATTCCACGATGTGCTAACCAGCATCTGGACGGAAGAAGAGATGCCAGACGACCTCCGCGACGCATCAATTGTAACCATCTATAAGAATAAAGGCACACGTGCGGACTGCAATAACTATAGAGGCATCTCCCTACTCTCCATAGCTGGCAAAATACTTGCTCGCCTCATTCTCAACAGACTTGTCGCATCAGTGTCAGAAGATAACCTACCTGAGTCCCAATGTGGTTTTTGCCCAGACCGTAGCACTGCTGACATGATCTTCACAGTAAGACAAGTCCAAGAGAAATGCCTTGAGCAGAACATGAATCTGTATGCCGTCTTCGTGGACCTGACGAAGGCATTCGACACAGTCAACAGAGACGCACTGTGGGTAATACTCAAGAAGCTTGGTTGTCCTCAGAAGTTTACCAACCTCATCCGGCTTTTCCATGATGACATGACTGGAGAGATTCTCTCAGACAGTGAACCCTCTGAGAAATTCCCCATATCTAATGGTGTCAAACAGGGCTGTGTACTCGCTCCGGTGCTCTTCAACCTCTTCTTCACGCAGGTACTGCTCCACGCCATCCATGACCTTGACCTTGGTATCTACATTAGATATCGCCTGGATGGATCAGTGTTTGATCTCAGACGCCTAGCTGCTAAAACCAAGACGCTTGAAAGACTCATCACTGAAGCACTCTTTGCAGACGACTGTGCCCTCATGGCCCATGAAGAGATTCACCTACAGACAATTGTGGACAAGTTCTCTGAAGCCTCCAATCTGTTCGGACTCACAATTAGCCTAGGAAAGACAGAAGTCCTCTTCCAGCCTGCCCCAAACACTGTCCCTTCACAACCCTGCATCACCATCGGCGACACGCAGCTGAAGAATGTGGACAGCTTTAAATACCTAGGCAGCACAATATCCAATGATGGCTCCCTGGACAAAGAGATCACTGCGAGGATCCAAAAGGCCAGCCAAGCACTCGGACGACTTCAAACCAGGTCTTGCAGCACAAGGATATACACTTGTCAACAAAGTTGAAGGTGTACAATGCAGTTGTCCTGACGTCTCTCTTGTATGGCTGTGAAACGTGGACTGTATACCGAAGGCACATCAGTCGGTTGGAACAATTCCACCAGCGCTCCCTGAGAGCCATCATGAGGATCAAGTGGCATGACCGAATCCCCAACCAGGAAGTCCTTGATAGAGCAAACACAACAAGCATCGAAGCCAAACTGATCCAGGCCCAGCTTCGTTGGACCGGCCATGTCATCCGCATGGATCAAAACAGAATCCCAAAGCAACTGTTCTTTGGCGAGCTAGTCCAAGGCAACCGAAACCAAGGCCGCCCTCACAAGAGGTACAAAGACAACCTCAAGATGCACATCAAATGGGCAGACCTTCAACCGCATCAGCTCGAGCTCGCTGCCTCAGACAGAAGTCACTGGCGAGTCCTGACCAGAAAAGCCAGTTCCACCTTTGAGGCTGACCGCCGCCAGCGTCTTGCTGCAGCCCGTGAGAGACGTCACAAAGCTGCGTCTCAGCCACCCCCAAGTACCAGTGTCCCATGCCCCACCTGCAACCGCCTGTGTTCATCGGAATTTGGACTCCGGAGCCACATACGCGTCCATCGTCGATGAGACTGCACAACATGTCTTCCTCGGCCCCGAGAGACTACCAATATATATATAATATATATATATATATATATATATATATAATATATATACTGTACTTTTGATGGCTTGTTACATCATTCTATTTATACTATTAATGGCTTGTTATATCTTTCTGTATATACTACTGATGGCTTGTACATCATTCTTTGTATACTATTGATGGCTTGTTATATCTTTCTGTATATACTATTGATGACTTGTTACATCTTACTGTGTATACTATTGATGGCTTGTTACATCATTATGTATATACTATTGATGACTTGTTACATCATTTTGTATATACTATTGATAGCTTGTTACATCTCTCTGTGCATACTATTGATAGCTTGTTACATCATTCAGTGCATGCTATTGATGGCTTGTTACATCATTATTTATATACTTCTGATGGCTTGCTACACCATTCTGTATATACTATTGATGGCTTGTTAAATTGTTCTGCATCTGCTATTGATGGCTTTTTACATCATTCTGTATATACTATTGATGACTTGTTACATCTTTCTGTATCTACTATTGATGCCTTGTTACATCATTCTGTATATACTATTGATGGCTTGTTACATCTTTCTGTGTATACTATTGATGGCTTCTTATATCTTTTTATATATGCATTTGATGGCTTGTTATATCTTTCTGTATACTGTTGATGGCTTGTTAAATCTTTCTCTGTATGCTATTGATGGCTTGTTATATCTTTCTGTATATGCTATTGATGGCTTGTTATATCTTTCTGTATATACTATTGATAGCTTCTTATTTCTTTCTATATATGCATTTGATGGCTCGTTACATCTTTCTATGTATACTATTAATGGCTTGTTATATCTTTCTCTGTATACTATTGATGGCTTGTTACATCATTCTGTGTATACTATTGCTGGCTTATTATATCTTTCTGTATATGCTATTGATGGCTGGTATTGAACCTGTGACGCATTGGATTATTCTGCAAGACACTCAGAGGCTTGATACATTTAAGTACATATATGTGTATGCATACCAAATGCCGTAATAACATGATGATGAGACTCCTTTTTGATCCCAATTAAGACTACAAATTACACCTGGGAAAGATGAACTTAATTGGGAGGCGGTCTCATTTGTGAGGATAAATGGGACTTAAAAATGTGATTGCTATTATGGAGCGGTCTTTACTTAGGAGTTTCACAATGGGACATTTTAGTGTAGTAATAATATTTTCCCAAACAGTCTGATTTCGAAGACATGCGTGTTTAAAAAAACCCACTTTGATGTAGTAACTTAAAATTGTTGAGCCACTGCTGACTCGGGAAATGTGACACAGAGTATATTCTAGGACATTCAAGATTCATGATAATTTTTGATTTTTTGTTGTTGTGGGGCTTAACGCCATTTTTCAGCACATGATAGGCTATACATGGCGGCCAGTATTAATGGTGGAGGAAGAAACCGGGAAATCCCCGGAAAGAGCCACCGACCCACGAAAAGCTACTGGCAAGCTTTCTCACATATCCACATTCGCCGAATCCTAGACTCGAACCCATGCAGACAGAGGTGAGATGGCAGTGATCCGTAACGGAGAGCACTTTAGACCACTCGGCCACTCGGGGCCCCTGATAATTTTTGATATTTTGTGCTGAAAATTGAGTTGTATGAAAATAATCCATTACTGTATATACTAATATGCAAGCTGAGTCCACCAGCAAACTGCACAGACCCAGATCTGCTGTCACATAATGTGCCTGCAGATCTGGATCTGTGCAATTTGATTGGGGAAATCCGAAGAACAAACAACATAGACCCTGATCTGCAGGTACATTATGCTATGGCTGATGAGGATCTTTGTTGTTTGCAGTTTGAATTGACTTATAAGCAAGTACTTACAGTAATTTTTCAAGCCCTATCTTTATTCCATTATTAAATTTATACTATATTCAGAACATTTTCTGCTCTTTTTTCAAAATGGAGGAAGAGGCATTTTCCACACCAACTGTAAATTCGTGAATAGATACTGGTGATGGCTAGACATTGGTAATGCCTATGTCTCAACAAGAAGGAAAACCAGACCTTGACTGGATAATAAAAGTTGCTGCTGATGAGGGGGATTACCATATATACTCGCAAAGTCAAACTTTAAACAACAAAGATCTTTATCTGCTGTAGCATAATATGCTTGCTGTTGTTCTTTAAATCTGCTGTTGCATTATGCAGTGGCTGGTCTGGGTCTGTGCAGTTTGCAGTTGGACTCGACTTGCAAATGAGTATATATACCATAGGTCAGAGACCCTTTGGTGTTAAGCTTACATCTAGAAGGAGAGTAACTTGCCTGATGTTCACCAGACAAGATAGAGAAAGACATTTTTGACAGGTTCCTTTTCATTATGTGAAATTTTATTTTCACCTCTCTGGCATTTCAAAAGCAATAATTTTTTAATGTGAAGATCCCAATGAGATTGTCAAATTCAATTATAGGCATTTCCTAACTTTCTGTCTTGGGTAATTTTGATGTTTTAAACACAGATGTATTCGGGATATTGATATTGTTGGTCAGAATTGTGTAGACATATTTAAGGTGACTCTCAGTTTTTTTTATGCTTGCAAGAAGGTGATTATATTAAGTTGCAGTAATGTCATTACATATCATAACAATTTTATTTCCAAACAGTTACTCACTTCTCCACCATCTGCAGTTAGCAAACATTGTGAATGGCTTGCACTTGAAGAAGGAAGGACCATGGATTTGGAGGATTAAAGTTTAAATGTCAAGGTCACTGACACAAAGAAAAAAAAATTGGTTTCTGTGCAGTAGCTTGAGTTCTTCAGCATCTGCAATTACTAAACTTTGTAGATGTTTGGACAAGGGGTAAGAAAAACCCTATGCCTGTACAATAATTTGAGTTTCCACCAACTACCAGTAGCGTACTACCTGGGGCGAGGGGGAGGGGAGGGGGAGGAGGGAAGGCTTGGTGGTTGTCCTGAGCACCAGAAGTCTTGGGGTGCCAAAACAGGTGATAAATTAAAAAAAAAAATAACCAAAATTATGTGTTTGTAAATTCATTACTCTTGAATCCTGACCCTTCAGCAAATTACATAACATACCCATGTGACGAGAATTTGCAAAATCATTTCTACTACCAGCATGTGCTTCATGAACAAACTGCTACTCTATCATACGGTGCGCACCCCCCCCCTTCTCACTAATTCTCTTTTGCATCACAGCAAATGAGAGGGGGGATCCAGACATTGATTAATAGCATTGCCTGGGCACAAATCAGTTGTAATAGATGTCTATATTCAAATCATTTAGACAACTACTAGTAGTCAAATTTATGGGAAGGGGTGTGGGGGGTGGTTTATAGTTTTGTAAACAAACAGTACATAAATAAATTGATTTTGATAAAATTTATGATTTCTGTACATGCTTAACAGTAATATGTTTGAATTGAAATTAATGGATCTAATATGGAAATAATAGACATGCATAAAATGGTGCTTGATTGTCTTGTGTGTTGTTGTTGTTGTTGTTGTAGAGTTTAATGCCATTTTTCAGCACACGATAGGCTATACATGGCGGCCAGTATTAATGGTGGAGGAAGAACCCAGGAAAACCCTGGAAAGAACCACCAACCCACGAGAAGCTACTGGCAAGCTTTCTCACATACCACATTGGCTGAATCCGAGACTCGAATCCATGCAGACAGAGGTGAGATGGCAGTGATCCGTAACGGAGAGCATTTTAGACCACTCGGCCACTCGGGGCCCCGATTGTCTTGTGTGAATGACAGAGTTTAGATGCCAGGAAAAGCCACCAAATGGCATTAAATTGCAGGAAAATTGTTGGTGGCCAGGGGTCCACCCAAGTCCCACAGGGGGAACTCAAGGCACTCCACCAAACCCCCTAGCTGGTGCGAGATGGCTAATGCCCCCCACCCAAGAACCCTCCCCATCACCATTTACCCTCAGTATGCCACTGCCATCTACGGTCACCAAACTTTGTAGATGGTTTGCACTTGAGGTAAGGATGAAGTTAGCAATTTTAGGGTCCAAACGTCATGGTCACTCTGAAAGAATAAAATCAGTTTCTGCACAAACACATACCTGGACCAATTTTTGTGAATGGCTTGCATTGGTGATAAGAGAGAAGTCTATTAATATTTGGGTTCAAAAGGACAAGTATCAGGGTCACTCTGAAAGAAGAAAGATGTTTTTTTGCACAGTAACATTAGTTCTGCATCAGAGATCAGAACCAGACTTTGTGGATGGCAGAAAGTCGGGGGTAAGGAAGAAGCGTGTTGATTTGGGGACCATATATCTCAGGTGAGGGTTACTGTGACTGAAAGAAGAAATTTTTCTTCACAAAATTTCAGGTACTGTCTGTGTATCTTCATCGATGTTTGTGGATGACTTACACAATCATTAAGAAGAATATTACTGATTTGGGAGGCCAGAGGTCAAGGTCACTGAAAGAAGAAATTTTAAAAAAAATTTTTAACATAACATAATGACTTCAGTTCTGGATCATTTACCTTGATCAGACTTTGTGATGAGTTTGCATTTAAGTTATTGGAAGAAGTTTATGGATTTTGGACAGGTCAAGGTCATTGTGGATTAAAGAAAAATGAGTTTTGCAGAATAGCTTGTTTTTGAGGAAGTTTCATGGCTTGCACTTTATGGATGCCTTGCACATATGGTAATAAAGAAACTTGAGAATCTGGGATCTTATGGTCAGAGGTCATGGTCGTGGTAAGTCTGACAAGTAAGTACTGATTTCTGCACATAAAATCAGTTCATGGATACTGAGATCTGTTGGTCATCGAGACCCATTGGTTAATGATCTCCAGGGTCAACCATACCCAACTAGTACCTAACATAGACGTCTCATGGAGCAGACATATGATACAAGTATTCCTCTCCACATCATAAGCACACAGTACAAGCATTCATCTCCTTATCATGAGCATACAGTACAGGTATTCATCTCAATATTATAAATACACAGTACAAGTATTCCTCCATATAGTAAGCATACAGTACAAGTATTCATCTCCATACAGTCAGCACACAGTACAAGTATTCATCATCATATCATAAGCACACAGCACAAGTATTCATCTCCACATATAAAGCACACAGTACAAGTATTCATCTCCATATCGTAAGCACACAGTATAAGTATTCATCTCCATATCGTAAGCACACAGTACAAGTATTCATCTCAATATTTTAAGCACACAGTACAAGTATTCCTCCATATAGGAAGCACACAATACAAGTATTCATCTCCATATATGAAGCACACAGTACAAGTATTCATCTCATAGTAAGCACACAGTACAAGTATTCCACAATATTGTAAGCACACAGTACAGGTATTCCTCCATATAGTAAGTACACAGTACAAGTATTCATCTTAATATTGTAAGCGCACAGTACAAGTATTCATCTCTATATAGTAAGCACACAGTACAAGTATTCCTCCATATTGTAAGCACAGTACAAGTATTCATCTTGATATTGTAAGCACACAGTACAAGTATTCATCTCCATATAGGAAGCACAGAGTACAAATATTCATCTATATATAGGAAGCACGCAGTACAAGTATTCATGTCCATATGATAAGTTGTTGTTGTTGTTGTTGTGGGGCTTAACGCCATTTTTCAGCACATGATAGGCTATACATGGCGGCCAGTATTAATGGTGGAGGAAGAAACCGGGAAATCCCCGGAAAGAACCACCGACCCACGAAAAGCTACTGGCAAGCTTTCTTACATATCCACATTCGCCGAATCCTAGACTCGAACCCACGCAGACAGAGGTGAGATGGCAGTGATCCGTAACGGAGAGCACTTTAGACCACTAGGCCACTCGGGGCCCCCCATATGATAAGCACACAGTACAAATATTCATCTCCATATAGGAAGCACACAGTATGAGTATTTGTCTCCATATAGGAAGCACACAGTACAAGTATTTGTCTCCATATAGTAAGCACAGTACAAGTATTCATTTCCATATTGTAAACACACAGTACAAGTATTCATCTCCATATAGTAAGCACACAGTAGAAGTATTCCTTCCTACTATAAGCAAGCGGTACAGGTATTCCTCTACATAATGTAAACACACAGTACAGTTATTCCTTGAGATCATGAGCACACAGTAAAAGTATTTCTCCATATTGTAAGCACACAGTAGAAGAATTCCTCTCCATTATGTAAACACACAGTACAAGTATTCCTCCAGACAGGAAGCACACACTAGAAGTAATTCTCCATACTGTAGATACACTGTACAATTATTCCTCTCCATATAGTAAGCACATAGTACAAATATTCATATTGTAAGTACACATGGCAAATATTCCTCTCAATGAAAAACACATGGTACAAGTATTCCTCCATATTGTAAGCACACAGGACAAGTATTCCTCCATATAGGAAGCACACAGTACAAGTATCCCTCTCCATATTTCAAGATCACAGTACAGGTATTCCAGTCCATATTGTAAACACACAGTACAAGTATTCATCTCTATATAGTAAGCACACAGTACCAGTATTCTTCTCCATATTTCAAGCACACAGTATAGGTAATCCAGTCCATATTGTAAACACATAGTACAAGTATTCATCTTCATATTGTAAGCACTTGGTACAAGTGTTTCTCTCCATATTGTAACACACAGTACAAGTATTCCACCATGTAGAAAGCACACAGTACAAGTATTCATTTATCAACCTCCCCCATATTTGAAGCACACAGTCTGAGTATCCTCCATATTTTAACCACACTGTCCAAGTTTTCTCCCTCTCCCCACCATTCTAGGCATACAGTAGCAGTATTATGTTGAATACGGTACATGCTATATTTTATGATAACCTATCACTTCAGATGAATAGAGTATACTCATATTTCATAATCGGGATCAATGCTTTTGCAGTAGTTCATATATTATAGTATTATACATAAACAGATGTGATATGTAATCTATCAATGCCATTTTTTGTATTTTTCAGTTTTATATATATATATATATATATATATAGATATATATACCCATCCACCCACTTACACACACACACATACACACACACTATTCCTATAAATAGGATCCATTGGCTTACAGCAAAGACCATCCCTGATCTGCAGTTGCATTATGGGATTGCAGATCTGGATCTAGACAGTTTTTAGCCATATCTTAACTTGTATGCAAGAATATAAGGTAGTTGCATGCAGTGGTTGGAGCATTTTACAAATCAGCTGTGCCATAAATTGTCTTTTGGATAATCAAGTTAAAATAAATAGGAAAAGCCTTCAAATCTTCAAATTTTATGCTGAGCTCTGACCAGTACTTGACATTATCCAGATCATGGAACTTGATGTACTGCACTTAGTGCAGGTAGTGCATGATTTAAATCATTTTGAAAAATATACATGTGCTTTACAGTGAGTTGGTTGGGTACACTGTGTAAATCATTTGAAAAATTTATATGTGCTTTACAGTGAGATGGTAGGGTACACAGTCAGAATTATGATGAATAATGTACACAAATCATTACTGTGATCTGGCAGGGTATACAACCTAAATTGTTATGAAGTATGTAAATAAAATGTTCAAAGTTTGACGATGAAGAAAGGCAGACATTTTTAATGATTTCTATTGTGAACAATCAACTGTAAAAACCAAAAATATTTGGATCAGATTCCTGAACAAGTTTTATGAAATTTATCATATTCTTGTCTCGATGGCATTACCATATCAACAGAAGATGTGTGTAATGTCTGGTAGGTCTAAACCTTTTGAAAACATGGGGCGCTGACCTGTGCACAACAAAGGTTCCAAAACCACAGTGTCAAACTATTGACCTTTACATTTTCTTCGTACTTATTCAGAAGTTATTTAAAAGAGTGTATGGGTAATATTTCCATAATGTTACTATGCACTCTAATATAATTTCACATAATCAGTCATGTTTGTCATGCAGCGATTTGGCGATGCATGAGAATTTCTTTTGCACTAGACCATGGAGGTTAATACCATCTTATTTGATATTAGCAAGGCTTTTGACCATGTTTGACATAAAGGGTTGTTTTCAAAACTAACAAATATTGGTCTTCAGGGAAACTTTTTTATTGTCGTTGGAAAGTGCTGATTGTCAAGAAAACAGTTATTCTAAATCTTTATATTTCAGACACTTCAGTGCAGGTGCACCAGGGATCCAACAATTTTTATCAGTGATATTGTATATAGTATAGAGTTTGATATCTGGTGAAATCTTAAAGTTGAATGTTGGAAAAGATACATCCAGGTGTTGGCTGGTTACATTTAATCAAATAAGACTACAATGCTAATATCATGAAAACAGAACCAGAATAACCATCCTGCATTAAAGATGTACATAGCTGAAACAAACATATAGGAGGTTATCCGACACAAACATCTAGGGATTATCTATTGCCAGTGATGCCACTTGACATGTGCATATTCAATAACTTGCGGAAGAAATGTACACATTTTGTATTTTACTAAGTTTTCATTATGCTGACCTAATTTGGGACAGTTATTTGGGAGGAACTCCTATACAACTGCAGCAGAAAGATATAGACAAAATAAAAAAATCAAGGTGATGAGAATAATAACAGGTGCAACCTAAAGTGCATCCACTACGCACCTGTACCGTTAAACTAGGTGGGACAGTCTCACTTCTTGCTGTTCTAAGCTCAGATTTGATTCATTTGTTTAAGGATCATGGTTTAGCTCCTTCAGAATGTCATTTCATTTTTTATACATAGAAAATATAAGCTACCAGTGGTAATTCAAACAAAACTTAAACTATGGGACCGAGTAGCAGTGATGAAGATGTTAATTGTGTTTTTTTGCAGACATATGTTATGTATTTTTAACATACATTTGTTGTTGGCTTTTCTTCATGATTAAGTAGATCTGTATTTTTGTGATTGACCTTTGTCTGAAATCAGGTTAATGGTCTACCTGACTAGTGACATTTATTTTGTAAGCAACATAATCCATAGCTAATATTTCTCTATGATTATAGATGAAAAATTCAGATCATTATTATTGGAGGTAAACAAATTCACTTGAATCTGAATCTAGGATATTAGATTTTCACTTGGAAATTTCTAATCTTGTTGACAAGTTAGAATGTTTTAGAATGGATACTATCTATATTCTGGTTCTATTATTGTGTCTTAGCTTTTTATATTAATGTTGTTTGCATCAAAATAATTCATTCCTACCTTGACATCCGAAGTGGAATAAGTCTTATTTTTGTGTTCAGTTTTTTAATTTGGGTGGATTTATTTATTTATTTAAATTATTCACTGAAATTGCAAAATGCTCATTAATACTTTTTGGACTAAGTCATTAATTTGGAATTATAGAGAATTCCATTAAAGGTCATTTTGGATTATATCATTGTTATGTCAAAAGTCTGTTGGCAGATTAGCACATTTGAGACTACAGGCACATCAGCACATTCAGTATTGGAAGTAGTTTGGGTCACTGCTGGAATTAATTTGAAACTCTGTACATTTGGACTTGTGACTCTGTATTCTAGGGAATTAAATTGTTGAATTTTACAACACTTGTTGGTTCTTGCTCTTTTCTGTTACTTAGTTTAAGACCGCATCAAACAGCTTAGTGACAAAACTACTAGTTTAGGATGTGTTTGGTTGTATGACTTTATTTGAACTAGTGTTCTTTGTGGTCAAGTATTATCATTTCAGATGTGCAAAGAACATATGGAACTTCAAAATGTTGGCATAGTTTATATTGATCGAACAGTGTGAAAGGTGAAGTCAGATCTCAGTGACAAGAAAAATTTACTTGTGCTCACAGTGATTGGTTAAGCAGGTTATGCATATTCATGAGAAAAGAGGAAATCCTTGCACAAGCAGCCAATGGGTGGTAAAGGATTGTAGAAGATTATTGCTTGTGGTGTTATCCATAGGTCTTAGTGAAATCGTCAACTCATAGGTTATGTAGTCCACATGAAAGATATCAGGTCCACTTCAACCTCTTGCTTCTTATTTTAAAGGCTCCATGCTGATTCAAATTTCTTTGGATAATATGATTTCTTTTCCTTGCCAGAGTAGGGCAAGTGATGGGAAAATAGAAAAAAGTGTGTGTAGAGTGGCTCCCGCCTCCATAATGGATAAGTACCAATCATGTGTAGGAAGAGGAATTCATGAATTCATAAACACTAATGAATGGTTCTTAAAAAAGGAGCCATGATGGCTCAGTGCTTAGTATATTGGATTTGTAATCAAAAGGGTGTGGGTTTGAATCTTAACTGCAAGATCAACCCAGGTTAGCTAATGTGTGTCATTGACCAAGACAGTTGACTCCAATTGCCTTGTCACTGAGTAACCTACATTTCTTGCTGTCCCTTAAAACATCAAATAGAAACCAACCCAAGTTTGTAAATAATTGTGCTGTTGAGGGTGGAGAGAAAAGGCAAAATCATATTCTCTTTTTCTGTGTGTTGGGATGAATGAGACACAATAGGGTGACGATTTCACCTGTGCTGTCTATGGAATACCCACAATTTATGTTTGTATTTACATCTGAAATTGCTTCTGGAATATATCAGGCTTAACTAATTTTCGTAATCAAGATATACAGTAAAAACATCCCCTGTAATTAATCATTAGAGATTATAAGGAAATTATTTACAAACTCAGATAAGTTTTGACAGACATTGTTATTAAATCCTCCTCTAACATACTATGGGTGCTTTTCACTGCTGGTTGTCTGCCATAACAGGGGGAGGAGTTGACAGTGAAGAATACATTCAGACAGCTGTTTCTTGTTTTGCAATTTGTAATTTTTCTGTTTATCTTATTAAATTTTGGATATCTTGCACATAAATCTTCATCCATTTGAAGCTTAGGGCAGATTTAAGAATTATTTCTCATTTGTTTCTATATACAGTATCATCTTTGATGTATGTCAGAACCATGATCATATGTTTATCTTCATCCTGCTACTCAGGCCATTTTTTTTTCAACTCCATCTTCCTCGTCCTTCTCATCTTTAATTTCATGCTAATGTTGATTGTTATTATATTGCCCACTTTTTTATCATCACACTCACTATCATTATCATCACCACCACCATCACCACCACCACCACACCATGATGATGATGATGATGATGTAATTTGTTTAAATATAAAGCAATAAAAATTTTCAAGGATCTTTTATATTTCATGGATAAAATGATTGCAGCAAATGGTTTCAATGTTTGTTAAACCTCATTTCAAAAAGGGTTGTTGTCAAAGTGGTCTAAAGCGCTCTCCGTTACGGATCACTGCCATCTCACCTCTGTCTGCGTGGGTTCGAGTCTAGGATTCGGCGAATGTGGATATGTGAGAAAGCTTGCCAGTAGCTTCTCGCGGGTCGGTGGTTCTTTCCGGGGATTTCCCGGTTTCTTCCTCCACCATTAATACTGGCTGCCATGTGTGCTGAAAAATGGCGTTAAGCCCCACAACAACAACAACAACAACAACAACAATATCCCTTTCCAGATCTATATTCTCCAATTTTTTAAGTAACTCAAGCTTGGGCTTGGACTTTGAATGTATTGACATTCTGACTCAAGTTGAATTTTTAAAAGTTTTTTATTGTTAATTTCTTGAACTGTGTGTTGAATTCCAGTAATAAAAATTTTCTCTTAGACCCATTTCATGATTTTGGGGTTATGATCTTGACCCTGAGTTTCTTGCTTAAAGAAGTCTGAGAATACCCCAGCTGTAGATTTTCCATGGTATTCCAGAAAAAACCATGGAAAATTCTAGCATGGAAAACAATGGAGTATTTGGACTAATATTCCAGGCTCTCTCCACGGGAAGCTGGAAAACCTGGAAAATTATAGCATGGAAAACCCAGGAGTATTTGGACTTATATTCCAGGCTTCTTGCAAGGTATGGTGGAAACCATGAAATATTGGCATGGTCAAAACTAATATTTTACTGAAAAACCCTGAAAAGTTTTTATGAAAACAAAAGATTTCTCTAGAAAATAGTTTTCATCTAAATATTCCCTAGAAAATAGTTTTCATCTGGCTGAGATATATACTGGATTCTCCCTCCCATCTGTTGAAATCATACACTATTAGGTGAAAAACAAGAATGATAGCCATTTGAATTACATTTAGCCACCTCTTCTAAACAAAGCCTGCATCCTACCCTGCTTCTTGTATGATTCAGGTGCCATTCACCGAAATAGATTATAGCAGCATGTACTATGTACCCTGGACAAAAATTTGACTATTTGCTTGTTTGGCGAAAACATTTCATTTTTTAGTTCAACATTCAAAAATCACTTCACAAGTCTTGGAAACATCCCTAAGTGTTATTTATGTCAATCCTTTTAAGAGATCCTAAATTTTAGTTTTACCATCCATTTTGAAAGGGCTATGACCTGTCTATCAGCAACAAAATAGCTCACTTGGTACCTTACAACCTTTGAAGTAGAATAACTACCATCTTTTCTGAAAATGAAAAAACAAAAAACAAATCAGATGCAGTGACCTCTGAACAATTGCTGAATTTGATACTCAAGAAGAAAACAGTCCCAAGATAAATGGAAAATAGATTAGGCTAACAAGCTTGCACGCAGTTTGCTTGTTTCATCAGCTTTTTGTCAATAACTGACAACATTGCTTTGAGAACCGCAGTTTGGAAGGCACAGCGATAATTAATAATGATCTGCAAAAGTATTGTCAAAGTGATTATATGAAACAAAATTACAAAGTTATCTCATTTGATGTATTTATCATAGGCGAAAACTGCACAGCAACAAACAATATTATAAAACGGGTCCTCAGATTGCAGTCCCATGAATCGACAAAATGCACCAGTCTTGATTTTGCTCACCAACATGATAACTTCATAATTTTAAATTATTTATGGGGTTCTGTGATCAGTTGCTGCACATGTAGTGGTTGTTGTTGTTGTTGTTGTTGTTGTAGGGTTTAACGCCATTTTTCAGCACATGATAGGCTATACATGGCGGCCAGCGTAACTGGTGAAGGAAGAACCCTGGAAAACGCTCGGAAGAAACGCCGACCCACGAGAAGCTACTGGCAAGCTTTCTCACGTACCCACGTTAGCCGAGCCCGGCACATGTATTGGTACTGCTTGCAATAAAAATTTCCCCAAATTAATGAGCTAAATTATTATGGTTCAGTATCAGAAATGGAGTCCCTTCCAAAACAAGGCATCAGTAGTAGTAATGTCTATTAATACTTCAAATATATTATGTGCATATTTGGAGGTTTGTAAACCAGTCTCCAGACTGTAAACAAGGGAAATAACAACTGTTAACGTCTCGCTACCAAATTAGGTCCCTGTTGTGGAAAACCAGATTTCATGTTGCCTGATTTTATTATTTCATTTCTGTTTGAAAAAAAAATTCAGGAAGCCTAGTTCTTACAGAAAGCTGGCAGAAAGTAAAAATTATATGCATATTAAGGTTTTTATTTAATACGAAAATAATTGACAACTATTTGTTTTCTTCTGGCAGCTTATATAATAATAATAATAATAATAATAATAATAATAATAATAATAATAATAATAATAATAATATTAATAATAATCATAATCATCATCATCAAGATACTGTTTCACACTGTTTACAACAACATTTAACTAACAATAACAGCGACAAGTCTAATACACCTGATAATAAGAGCCTAAGATTCATAGGAATGGATATTTAAAAGAAAATGATTGATTTTTCCCCACCATTTTTTTGGTAGAAAATAATCGTTATTTAAGCATTGATATTGAATAGAAATATATAAAACAGGAAATAAAATCACATTCATTTATTTATCTTAATGATAATAATAATAATAATAATAATAATAATAATAATAATAATAATAATACAAATTATTATAATAATAACAACAGTAATAATAAATATTATTATTATTATTATTTTTATTTTATTATTATTATTATTAAATGTTTTTATATTTGCCAAATTCAGAAATGTATAAATCTGGTAATATTAAATATACAAAAATTGGAGTTAGTGGAAATAAACAAGATAAGCTTCATGATTATTTTAATTGAGGGCATTGTTAATGTAAAATGACACTACTGCATGCCCCTTTGATGTGATAGGATAGTATAGGTTTGCATTTAAATGCGTTTTTAGCACAGTAATGGCTATCGTACCAAAGAAATTAGCACAGTAATGGCTATCGTACCAAAGAAATGAGAGCTTGGTACCTTTTTCCAAGATGCATTGATGCATCCAACCCAGGCTTGTCTGGGTAGGTGTCAAACCTGCAACCCCTAAATTACAGGTCCAGCATGTTACCAATTGAGCTACCTTGGTTCCCTTTCATAGGATAGGACAGTGGACTTGACTGAATGTTTTCAAAACAAGGAGTCAGTTTTGTCTTGAGTACGGCAGTTTTTTTTGTAGGGGAGTGGGTATCAATGTTTTTTTTATTGTTTTTGCAAAAAAAACAACATTTTTATCTGTACTTAGTAAGATACCTATAAATTTTGGACCAACTGAAAACACTAGGCCTGGCCTGAATCTGCTATCACACATCACTGGCCAATGACAGTGTGTGTTCTTTGTTCTTTATTAAGCCAAGCAGCCTGTTTAGACTCAGATAATGCAAAAGTGCAATTGGAAGATCTGGATCTGTGCAGTGTGCAGCTGGCCGAGCTTCATCTGCAACGTCTTCATTTGGATCAAACTTGTATGTTAGTATATATGGTAATTCATGGATTGTCTCTGATGAGGAAAGGAATCTGCTGTTATCAAGGATGGATGGATCTTTGTGTATTTCATTTTAAATTTGTAGTTTATTGAAACCACAAAAATCCACAAAATTTTTTATCGTATGTTTAAAGGTGTTTTTAGATTAGTGAATTGCCAATGATGGAAATGCGATAAGGTGATAACTTAAATTTTTAAATGATCAGTGAACTTGTTCATGCTGCAAACTAATCTGTGTTGCCTTATTTCTGTTAATGTTAAAGGTCTTGTCAGTTTTCCACCAATAGTTTCTTAGTATGTCATAACTGCTGCCATCATTATAATCTGGGTGAATAACAAGTACTGTAGTTGTTTACCTTCAGTCCCATTGGATTTTATGTAATGGATCTCTAACAGGATAATGCTCCATTTTTGACCGACTTAATTTGGGCAGAACAAGAGGTCATTGATCAGAGGTCAATTTTGGTCATGATTTACAAATAGTGATCATCATTTCTATTTTCTGGGTAAATAAAGTCAAATGTTACAGCCCCCTGATGCCACTTAGAATAAGGAAATCCTAGTTAGACAAGCATGACCAACTGACCAGCTTAAATAAGCAACTGATCACGATTTAAAAGTTTGTGACAACTGAATTCTTAGAAATTTTCTTTTTTCACATCCTTGTTAGTTTGTGCTATTGTGAGACAAACAAGACATGCAAGTGTTGTTGACATAGATTGATGCTTGTGTTGTAGACTGAGACTGATGTTAGTGTTGTTGACAGAATATATTGCTGGTAATACGTATGACTTTAAACAAAGATCAGTTATTACTCAAAAACTATTAAAAACAGGCCCTTACCAATGTGACTGAATTGTATTTTTTCCATTGAGCCTCATGCAGTTTCATACCAGTCTCAAGAAAGTCAATATAAAAATGAAAAGAAGCACAAAAAGTCACACAGATTAATCAAATGTTGCATGCGCATTTTCGTGGAAACAAGGTGTGTTGTCACAAGTTCATACAGAAGTAAAACTTTTATAAAATAATTACAGGGCTCTAAAACAATTTGACACATCTGCATGTATTCGTGAGTGGTGACTTAACTTGTGAAGCAGGAAGGTCACTTTTTATCAGCCAATTGTTATCAACCAATTGTTGTATCACTGATATTCATGTGTGATATTTTGGGGGTAAAGGTGATAAAATAAACCAACAGAAACAAAACTAATGCATCAAAATTCAAACTTTCTTACAAAGTCTAATAAAAAAAAATAAAAAATCGTTTACATGCTTATAAGTTCGAATCAACTGTAAACTGCATAGACCCAGACCTGACATTGCCTAATGTGCTGGATCAGTGCATTCCGTAGAACAAGCAGCATAGACCCTGATCTGCCAGTGCATTGTGTGCTGGCAGATCAGGGTCTGTTGTCATTAGTTGAACCTGACTTGTACACACTTGCACGCATGCACGCACGCACACACACACACATGCACCGGTAATTGTTAATTTATCAGTGTTAAGTCTCTGAACAAGACATTGATGGAACCTTGGGTGTATCTTAATTGTTAATGGTACATTGTATCTAAAGCAAAAACTTGCCTTACCATAAAAATATACTTTAAAGCTTTTGGATGAAAGTTACAAACATTGGTTAACTATTAAATAAACAAAAGATGTTAGTGTGTTATGTATATTTAATTTAATTGTTTGTTTGTTAGTTTTACATTTTTTTTATTTTATTACATGTTATTGTAATGTAACATTGTATGCTGGACTTGACCTTGTCCAAAATTAAGTTCATTTCTGCTTGACCTGATTGCCTTTTTTAAAATTTTCTTTTATTTATTTCATTTATATAAACAACTAACAATAGCTTCATTATTCTGTATGTGTATGAGCTTATTATCAGGATTATTATTCAGGTAAACAAAGAAGGAGTAAATATGTTGATCAGAGTCAGGGTTTTGGAGATTCCTAAGTGAATTTTGTAGGCTGTTGTTCATTAGATTATTCTAGAAGGTTATTTTCCATTAGGTAATGGTTGTTTTTAGAAAATGCTAATTGTGACCTGAGGTCAAGCAGAGAACTATATTGTCTTGTGACTGTGAGGATTTTACCAGTCGTGCTTTAACATCTAGCACTTTAAGTTGTATTATGTTGTGACAAGTTTGGGCTGAATTTTATTTTTTTTCAAATTATTGAATTCAAGTGATTATTTTCTCTGGAAATTCAAAAGTGCTCTGATAAAATTCTTGGATTAAGATTTTATACTGAATTAAAACCTGGAATAATATTTCTGTGATTCAACAAAAGACTGTTGATACATCAGGACTTTGCAGGCTGTAACAGACATGTCATTGCCTTCAATTTTGGATCTCTTCAGGACTTGAACTGAGTTTTATTTAGGACTTTTTATTACTAGGACTTGTGTCTTTAATTCTTGGATTATTTTTGGATTTAATTTGCAATACTGTAAGATTTTTTTTTTCTTCATTTTTCACTTTGTATTCTAGGGAAATAAATTATTTGTTAAATTTTACAAAGCTTGTCGTCTTCACTCTTTTCTGTTAATTATTTTAAGAGCATAGACTCGTAACAAGTGTAATTATATGATACTACAGGCAAACTAGACTTAGAAACAGCTGTTTTGTGCAATTATATGATATTACAGCAAAATAGTCATAGAAATAAATAAACACTATTGACTTAAACTTGTTTCCTTGTTAGCTTTAGAAGGGTTAGTTAAATTTTACAATATAGACAAGAACCCTTCAATTGGTAAAGAAACCTGTAAAGTTGTTCATTCCCATGTAATTACTGGTAGATTATATTATGATATGTTTCATAAAATAATGAACAGAGGAGTTTAAGAATACATTAGTTGTTAAAATATTGGTCCATAAGAAAAATAATTTACAAAATAGATGTACTTATGATTCCATGATTGGCCAGTTAATTGTTCCATACTTTTCTAACAAAGTTTATCCTGCTTTTTCATTGATAGTAGTGGCCTGCAATATAAAAACATTTTCTCACTTAATTTGAGAATGTTTGTGTTTTTGATAATTCTGTGATATACAGTCAAGAGCAGAAGCTGTTGTAGCTTTATTGGTAAAGCATCAGACTTGTAATCCAGGGGATGCTGGTTAGATACTTGATGAAGATGGCTCAGGTTGGCTGCCTCAGAACATCTGTGGGGATGGCACCTAGCGCCCATTCCTGGACATGATATAGTCTAAAATGTTTCAAAAAATAAACATCAATCAACTGCTGTATATAGTGGCAAGTTTATGTTAAATTTGTGAGTGGGTGTATATGGTATACAAGCTGCTGTTTTCATTAAAGTAGACCACTCCCACACAATATACTCTATTGGCAGTGCCATGCAAAATTTTAATTAGTGCTGGGAGTAGATTTGATGATGGGCCCACTTGACCCTCTTGAAGAGGTCAGTATTACTAGGGTTACTGATTTCTGGGGCTGATACTGAGGTCTCCATTCATAATTGTTGCATATTCCTTCTAGATGCCAAAGGGCCAATTCATCAGGTTGAATTTGAAATCCAAGATAAGAAAATTCAGGCACTAGATTTGCATGGGAGGTGAAAGCCTATTACACAAGGGTTGTGACAGCTTGGAATCATTGTTAAAAAACCAACAAAAAACATGCATACTACTGTTGTCTTGCTTGAAGATGCTGGAAGAGTGACTTCTTGGCACTTTAGTAGTGAAAGGGATAAGTTTTTCACATTGAGTCTGTGCACATGTTCTTTATGAAAAATGTCTGCAATCATTAAGTTTCTAGGTAGGCAAGTAAACTATTACTTGCTTAAATCTTCTTGCCTTCAAAATTTGGTTCTGTTAATGACAGGCCCAAGAAAGATTTTGGAAACAATATACTTTCCTTTAAGAAATAAATTGGTTGACTGACTGATTGATTTTGTTGGCGTTGTATGGCACATCAACTCCAGAAAGGTTATCACTGGGTAAAAGAAAAGAAGTAAGGTGTCTTGCAAAGAGATACACCGGCAGCCAACCCAGCCTGATCAGGACAGGATTTGAACCCACATCCTTCTGGTCACAAGTTTGTCATACTAACCATGGAACCACTGTGGCTTGATAATCTCCAAACAAATGAGACAACTTCTGTTTGCTAATTGAAATGTACTTTAAATAATTTTGCATAATTGCTGACATGGGTGATGGGTGGGGTTAGTCAGCATGGTAAATATATTGTGTAAATAAATTGGGTATATCCATATCTTCTAGTATTATCTATTGTTATATACAACAATAATCATGTTTCTTGTTTCTAAATAGTAACATTTACAGCCTCTCCTTAAATACTGTGTTAATTGTGTCAGATTATTTGTTGACCATCAGTCCTTGAAAATAATAATTAATTTTGGACTTTTTAGAAATGTGCAGATTTGTGGCTGCTGTTAGAAAATGATAGCAAATTGTCTCAGCTCTGGAAGGACCTAGGAGACAAAACCTTTATTTATAAATGACAAGATTTTGGTAACACCAGTACCATGGCAGTGACAGATCCATAGCTCTTTCTACATGGGTTGCAGGGGGCATCAGTTTTAGTTTAAGGAGGTGAACTATCTCAGAAAGTGTAATATTTTAACTGGAAATTAGATGCTTCACTGAACCTGCTGAATCCCAGTCTGGATCCACCACTGTATGGTACACTACAATTGTGTTTTCTTACCCCCTCCCCCTCCTAGGTGTATACATAAGGCTGTTAACACAGCAGATAAACAGAGAAGGCCTCCTGTCCAAACAAATGGGCTACTTTACATCTCTAACTTGATGCCTGGGGTGAAGTTTGTGTGAAAAGATGGATAGAAACCAGATATGCTGCCATGATGAGCCAGCTCTGGATGATTTCTGATTTTCTTCATTTGTTGTCTTAATTTTGTTGGAGGTTAGAACTATTTATGAGCATGGAAGCTGGCCAGATTTTCACATCAATTGATTTTTTAGTTGAATTTATTTGACTGCAACTGGTGGCTGAAGTGGCATTTTGTTGATTGCCAGAAAACTTGAACATCATTGACCAAAATGATGCTTCTGGTCAAATTATTTTTCTTGCGATTGAAGTACAGAAATAATGACATCATTATGACTGAACACTACTATAGTACAATATCTTTCGTGCAGCTGCATTATATTGCAAAATTGGTTGTTCAAAAATGTAAAACATACTGAACACTTTATTTCTAACACTTGTTGAACATGTCCAAGCATTTAATATCTTAACTAATCATTCATATTTCCTGACACTACAGTTCCATTTTGCACACCAGTTTTATTTCATGAACATCAGTGCATTCCAGTGTTTACCATTGCTTAAACATGTACATGTGTTCCATTTTTGAACACTTGCACATTCAGTGGCAGTAAACACATCATGAACATGAAGAGCATGTCATATAAAACCTGTGTTACTGAACTGATCTCCACATTACTCAAGGGTATTTACACAGAGAATGCACTGATTAATTCTGATGTTCACCAAACTTACATGGTATGATTAAATAAAAAGCAACTTCACTTTATTATGTGTTTGAATAATAAATAGTTGGTTGTTTCTGGAAGGTGCCAGTAGAAATAAAGTAAAGTTATCATAATGAGATACGAGAGCTGACTGGTATAGAGCTGACACTGAAGTGAGGTGTTAAAGATGATTGTTGAAGAGGTGTTCCTAAAAGTGAAATACGAGAGAGGAATTGGTAAAGAGGTGGTCCTAAAGTGAGATGTGAAAAATGACTGGTGAATAGGTGGTCTTAAATTGAGATATGAATGATTGTTGAATACATTGTCCTAAAGTGAAATGTGAAAGATGGCTAATGAAGAGATGGTGCTAAAGTGAGATATGACAGATGATTGGTGAACAGATGTTCCTAAAGAGAATATGAAAGATGACTGCTGTAGAGATGGTCCTAAAGTGAGATGGGAAAGATGACTGGTGAAGAGGTGTTTCTAACATAAGATGTTAAAAAATGACTGATGTAGAGGTCATCCTAAAGTGAGATGTAAAAGATGACAGGTGTAGAAGTGCTCCTAAAGTAACATGAAAGATGACTGGTGTAGAGGTGGTCCTAAAGTGAAATGTAAAAGATGACTGGTGTAGAGGTGGTCCAGAAGTGAGATGGGAAAGATGACTGGTGTAGAGGTGGTTCCAAAATGAGATGGGAAAAATGACTGGTGTAGCGGTGGTTCCAAAATGAGATGGGAAAGATGACTGGTGTAGAGGTGGTGCTAAAGTAAGATGGGAAAGATGACTGGTGTAGAGGTGGTACTAAAGTGAGATCTGAAAGATGATTTGTATAGAGGTGGTCCTAAAGTGAGATGGGAAAGATGACTGGTGTAGAGGTGGTCCTAAAGATGAGAAGGTGTAAAAGGAGACACTTTTGTAATACATTAATAATTCTCCAGGAAATGTCTCATTCATGATTTATCTTCTTGGTCAAAACTCTTCAAAAACTGGCCAGAATTTCTTAATGAAAAAATTGTTCTTCAAGTTCCCAAAATGTAGGGATGCAGCATTTAAACATGTCAATGGCTTAGTTTAGTTTACTGCCTGTAAATGTTTAAAAATCTGTAAATGGTAACATGAACATGCTTGTGACTGTCAGTGATGCAGGAACTCTCCTTTTTAGTTAACTTGTATACATCCACATCTCAGCTTATCAGGACCATTTTGGAGGATTTCTGTTAATCGTTTTCTTAAATTGTTTTTGATTTTCACATTCAGTATAACATCACTGAGAAAAAGCAGACATTTGTATGAATTTGGTTATCGCGCATGTTACCCAACATTACACATCAATTTGGTCACTGATAATGCTGATGATTTCTTTACATACATACGTACGTACGTATGTACATACATACATACATACATACATACATGGGGGCCCCGAGAGGCCAAGTGGTCTAAAGCGCTCACCATTATGGATCACTGCCATCTCACCTCTGTCAGCGTGGGTTCAAGTCTCAGATTTGGTCAATGTGGGTACATGAGAAAGCTTGCCAGTAGCTTCTCATGGGTCGGTGGCTCTTTCCAGGGTTTTCCCTGGTTCTTCACCACCATTTATACTGGCTGCCATGTATAGCCTATCTTGTACTGAAAAATGGTGTTAAACCCCACAACATACATACATACATACATACATACATACATAGACAGACAGAAACACCAAGTCTAGTTCATAAGCCAATGCATTGTTTCTTCATCAATTTAGATCCTAAATGAGCATCCCATGCACAGGTCAAACAGTTGCATTATTGATATTTTTCATCATATACATTTATGCAGCAGCGTGAAACGATATTGCAGTGATTTTTTGTCTGATATATTTAGCAAAGTCATAACTTACAAACTGAATACCATCATAAGAGGTCAAAGAGGTACAACAAATGAAACAACTACATGTTGTGTGAGTTATGGCATACACTTGTAATAACTGTCAGCTATTCATTGAATATAAACCTAATGGGCAGATAGTGGAACAGTTGAGTTTTAAATCATTCTGATTAAATGGCATTGTTTCAGTTACTATTAACAGTGTACATGTTAAGAAATTTTGGCAAGTGTTGCATGCATACCCAGATGTGAAATGCTCACTCATCACAAAGGCCTGCAAAGTCCCAATACTGTTACAAGGAACATTTTGTAGTCAAAATAAAATATTCAGTACATAGAGGGTAACTACTTTTAAGATGGCATTTGATGAGTACCATATATAGTACCATATATACTTGCTTATAAGTTGAATCCAACTACAAACTGCATGTGCCAGTAGATCTGGGTCTGTGTAGTTTGTTAGGTGTAATCATTAGAACAAACAACATAGGCCCTTATCTGGGTCTGTGTAGTTTGTTAGGTGTAACCATTAGAACAAACAACATTGGCCCTTATCTGGGTCTGTGTAGTTTGTTAGGTGTAATCATTAGAACAAACAACATAGACCCTTATCTGCAGGCATATTATGCTATGGCAGATCAGAATCTTTGTTGTTTACAGTTTGACTGAGCTTATAAGTGAGTATAAACAGTAGGCAGTTAGTAGTGGTGTTGGCCAAAGTCACTTAATATTTTTACATAGTTGACACTCTCTCAAAATCACTGTTGTTGTCATTTCATTCTAAAAATGGTAAAGCTGTGTGCACCTTTGAATTAGTATATAATGGGTAGAAATCCCCCCCCCCAGCTTGTAGAAACTAAATTTGCAAATGCAGCAGATGAGTTGTGAATCTTATCACCATCACTATCTCTATGTGTTTAACCTGTTACATCCATTAATCCATGCAGACAGACAGACAGACAGTCTTCAGCATCCTGACGAAAAACTCCACAAGTATCAACTTTTATATAATAATAATAATAATAATAATAATAATATTATTATTATTATTATTATTAATAAATGCTGAAAGAAGCTGCTCATTTTCATTCCAGTACTTTCAGACAAATTTTTGTATGCCCATTAAGACAAATCCTATAAAATGTAGCTCTGTTTAAAATGATACTGCACTGAGTGATCACAAGAAAACAGAATTGCATCCTGAAGGCAGTCACATAACAAAATATAACAAAATTCCATGAAAAAGTGGTGGTAAATTTGCTTTAGTTTACAAACTAACCATCTACACAAATTCCCCCAGTGACAATACCCTTGAATTCAGATGAATTTTTCATCTTTATAATGGTGAGTTGCCCAGTAGATAGAAAAAATGAAAATTATTTCATATTTAAGAAATTCTGAAAGTTTTTCTTGGAGTGCATTACCTGCAAGAAAATGTTATCTGCAAACCTAATACAAGTATGAGTCATGGAAAACAATGCAGTACTCCCTCACTGTTTGGCCCTTCATTATAACACAGTTACTGATATAATGTAAGTATGGTCATGAATCCCATTTCATTAAGTAATAATTCCAATTTTTATGAATTGAACGCATTTTCTGCAATTTGATTGGATATAAATGGTCATGTGATACTGAAGTGGAAATTTTTACACATTGATAAATTCTGCTGACTACTTTTGGCTCCCCGTTTCCATGTCATTTGATGTGAAGTTTTATCTATATCAACCCATTACACCCTAATAACAACAACAAAAACCCACCCACACACTCCTCTGATTTCCAATCAAAAGATACCAACCACAGATGGAAATTGACCATTATAAGTTAAAACAATGTAACTGCATAGACCTTCCTGCACTCCACCACTTATCCCTTTTGCTGACGAAGGCATGTGGTAGGCTTTACAAGACAATCTTCGGAAATTATTGCCTTTCATCTCGACAACATGTTACAGCAGTGGTTATTAAAGGTCAGGGTCATATGTCAAACAGGGAATCTCACTAAAAATGAACACGATTTTGGTTTGAAAGATCGAAATTCGTAGAAAGTAAAAACAACGTTGCTATAACCACATGTGCCAAAAAAAAAGGAATATCCTCATTTAACTGCAACAACCATTTTTTATATATTAAAGTAATGATTATAACAACATATCACTGGCATGACCCTCTATGGCATTCTACCCCATATTACTGTATAAAGTATCAACGAATCTTGGTTAGCGAAGATCAGGCTGTGTACAATGTATTCTATTGCTGTTAAAAGGCTAATGAAAAAACTTAGATCTACATAAAAGTGAATGTTTTGTTGATTAAATATGCTGATCTGATGTTAGAAAGGAAAAATAGATTGGAATTATAAGGATTAAATAATCATGGTTGGGAATTTATTGATGAATGAATTTTACCTAATCACTCACAAAGTTAACATAAAGTCCAAAGGACTTTATGTTAACTTTGTGAGTGATTAGGTAAAATTTACACATCAATAAATACCCAACCATGATCATTTAATCCTATAATAATAAAATTATATGTATCATGTACTTCATTATAAGGTGGTCTCACTATAAAGTAGTCTACTGCATGGTTCAAAAGAAAATGCCTTTAAAAATTATGGAAGCCAAGGTTGTTGATTCACTTGATTTATACCACTGCTAGCATCAGATTATTTTGAAAGGAATGTATTAAAAAGAAAAAGCTAACAGGTTTTAAAAATTACAAAACAAAGAATGTATATTAATAAAATCACTTTATTTAGTTTTTGTAAACACAGAGATCCATCAGAATGTATCAGAATTTCAGGTAATACAGCCGTTACTGAGAGAAGGGGAGAGAGGGACAGACAGACAAACAGACAGACAAGTTTTCTCTTCATGTTTCTTAGATAAAGTGTTGGAGATATGTCACCCCTTTATAGTGAAGGTAACCCCCCACCCCACTTGAACCCATTATGACAAAAGCAAAATAGTTCTAGTCTATTGCACAAATTGAATATGTAATGTTGGATGAGGAGAGTTACAGCCAGGCTAAGTGTGTAGCATACTGGACTCGTGACTGAAAGAGGTCTTGGTTCAAATCCTAATTGGGCCATCCCAAGTTAGCTATCATGGTGTGTCCAATATGCCTTACAATTTTTTGAAATAACTATTAGAGTCTTGGGAAATGGAAAGACTTGAACAACATCAATTGAGTGTTTCTTGTATATTTGGCATGCGAGTCAGATTTGTTTATCATTAAATCTTGGAAGCATTCATATTTAATTTTTCTCACTTAACATGAACGTTGAACACTAGTGTAAATGGCACAGAAATGAGATGTGTCACTCAGCTTGACCTTATCATGCTGCATCTTGTGCATTTCTAATGTCTAGTGAATATTTGTTTAAACACTAAGACATCACAATTGAGTCAACACCAGTGCAGTTACCTTAAACCATCATGGTCAGAGTTTGAATGGTCTTTGACATTCACATGAGTGTCATTGGTATTGGTATTGATGCAAGGTTTTTGCATTGTTCATCATTTCAAGGACATTTTACTCCATTGCATAATATAGGTATGAAACATGAGATCTATTTACCTTGATGAGTACTGTAACAAACTACCACATACAGTAGGTAACTGACCTAATTTTCTTTCTCATTTATTAGCTGTTCACATTGCACTCCATTTTCAGACAGTTCTCCATATAAAGTAATGAAACCTGATAGCTTGAATTTTTGTACACTTCTTGTATGGCAGAGCATAAATATTATTTTGTGACCCTAGCTCTCTGTCCATGTAATGACATTTTGGTTTCCATGTGATAACTTGAGTTCTTATTCATGTACCTAAACCAGGGGTCTCAAACTCAAACCACCCTGAGGGCCGCATGAGGGCATTTTCTATGGCCTAAAGGCTGCACCACCTTAGTTTTCTCTCATGACACCTTGTGATGCCAATCATTTTGCATGCCACAGGATACGGCTTGGCGGGCCGCGTGTTTGAGACCCCTGACCTAAACCATAGTTGAAGATATGTTGTCCTACAAGGGACAAAGAACCCAGTTGATTTGGAGGTCAACAATTTAAAAGTCAAGGTCATTCCTGCAGAAACTTTATAGCTGCATTGCACTATATATGACCAAGAACTCTATTCATTTTAGAGGCTAAAGGTCAAAGGTCAGAGTCAGCATGACAGACATTTGCATTTTAATGTGTGTGTTTGACTGTTGTATCATTTTTTCATCACCAAAATTGGCTGGTGGGTTGCCCTGTGAGCGACAAAGATCAAATGAGGTCAAGATCACTGATCAACCCTTTGCAATTTTTTAAAATTAAATGCAATAACTTGCGTCTTCTTTAACATTCCATCGCCAGACTTTATAGATGGGTTGCCCTTCATGATTAAAAATCACCATTGGATTTGAGATCAGATGTCAAGGTCTCATTGACCTCAGAAGTAAAAACTTCTGCTAAACATATTTTCATCAAAATTTATAGATGTCCTTGATTATAGCAGGTAGACTGGTGATTAATTTTGCATCAAACGGTCACTGCAATCTGTTTAAAAGAAATGCAGCAAGTGGATGCATCATGGCCTGACCGAGTTCTTAATATTCATTCACCTAACTTTGCAGGAAGGTTGCCTGTGATGAATTAAAGAAGCTAGAAGATTTGAGAATTAAAGGTCACATTCAAGGTCACATTGACCCTTAAAACAAGATAGGTGGTAGGGCATATTATGTGGTATTCTTCTTTTCAGAGTACTAATTAGTATCATATATTGGTCACAGTAACTTAATGAATCACTTTCACTTTTGTTTGGTTTGATTTGGTATCTTGATGTTCACCAACAACGTGCCTTGCCAGAGGGCACAGCAAGGTTGCCGACCCAGGCTGAGCCGATGATAAGATTTGAATGTGCAGCCTTTCAATCACATGTCGGGCATGTAACCACTGAGCCAATGTGGCTGCCACTGGATATGTTGGGATATTTTTAATGTACTCTGCAAACAATAGCACTTTCCAAATAATGCATGCACACGGAAAACTAGTCTATTAAGCCCTTATCTTGGATATCATTTTTTTTCCTTTACCCTCATTTGCGCTTCAGAGACCCCCAAATTTTTAATTTGACCCCTATTTTTGATACCAAAGTTTGTTTTTTCCTCAGTCTGACCCCCTTTTTTGACACCAAGGAGATTTTGAACAATCAGTCTTGCACCCCTAGGGGACACAATTGAAATGGTTTGTACAAAGTTGAAAAATCATTGGATTTGAGAAATTGCCTTGAAATTCTTGTAATTTAAAAAGCTGTTATATATCTTTAAAACCTTTGAAAACTTTTTAAAAACTGAGAATTTATCTGAGGGAATACTGAATTTTTTTTAAAACTCATAAACTTTATTACGTTTGTGATTCCAAGTAAAGAAGTAAAATCTGAGAAAACTGAGTGGATCAAATGAAAAGCAACATAGGTATTTTAGGCTGTAGTGGTGTGCAGTTTGTTTATGTGATTTTTCTTCTTCATTGGTACCTGCCATATATACTTGCTTATAAGACGAGTCCAGTTGAAAACTGCACAGACCCAGATCTGCAGTCTCACAGTGCACTGGATGATCTGGGTCTGTGCAGTTTGTTGGGAGTAATAGGTAGAATAAACAACATAGACCCTGATCTGCAGGTGCATTATGCTATGGCAGATCAGGATCTTTTGTTGTTTGCAGTTTTGTCTTGACTTATAAGGAATCAAAAAACTGTCTTTATTCAGTGATAAGCAATATAACAGTTGCAGAAAATTGAATTTTTATAAAACAATACTCCTTGAAAACTGTTGGAAGTACTAGAAAACTTGAAAAAACTTGTCCTTCTTGTACAAAACATACTACATACATATCTTCATACAAGGTATAAGGTCTGTTGTATTTGCTTTGTTTAGCTTGCACCCGGTTCTCGGAGGTTAAAACCAGATCTGCTGCCACACAATGCACTGGCAGATTAGGGTCTAGAGGGTGATTTAGGCTTGATCCCAATCTGCTGGTACTTGATGCAGCAGCAGATCTTGGTCTGTGCAGATGTGTCACAGTTTGATTCATTTTGAACATCAGTCAGTACAGTACAATATTGAAATTAGAGGAGTCACTCAATCCTTCCCTACAGACATAAGGTACAGTGAAAGCTTAATATTTCTTTGTAAACTGAGACCTGCTGCTCGCCCCATCCTTCAGTTTATTGTAGTAGTGTAAATGTCCACTGGAAGAAGGTAAGCACTAGTAACAGGAGCAGCATCTGTTTGCCATACATATTCTGTCTGCTGCAGTCTGCAAATTACCGCATTGCACTTGTAGAGTTTCATTCATTACACCTGGTAGATTTCAAGTGGATTCAGCTTACTCCCTCTCTTTCCCTCCCTCACATTCAACCTTCTTTCCTCCCTGCATTTTCCAGATCTGCACCAATTTTACCTCAGTTTTAACTAAGTAGAACAGGCCTCTTTGCTGTATGTATACCCATTTCAGTGATACTGTATTTGGTTTGGTTTGGGGATTTCTACACCAAACTGACACATGAAGCTTATATATATTATGCTAAGGCAAGTTAAGTGCCTTGCCAGCAGGGGCACACCACTCTGAGCTGATCCAATGGTAGAATTTGAACCCACACTCTTGTGGTTGTGTCTGACACACAACTGAACCACTGTGCCTCTGACACTGTAATTTGTGATTGCATAATATACGCAGCTTCAGTCAGTGTAGACCCAGATCTGCCATTGTATAAACACATTGCCAGATCAGGGTCTGTGCAGTTGATCCAGCTCTGCCATTGTAAAAAACATTGCCAGATCAGGGTCTATGCTGCTGATGTTTGTTTGAAGTCTTGGGTACTATGAACAACATAGGCACTGATCTACCATTGATCTTGTAATGCTAGAGGATTGTTTGCACTTACGTTGTTGTTCAGAACACATTATGCATGAAAATATATTATATATATATATATATATATATGGTGTCATGCATGTAAACAAACCCCATAAGTTTGTTGCATGGTGGGATTGAATGGGGGTAAACCCTGCATCTATTGTACAGTTGAATCCCTACATGGTAATATCATGGCAGAGATAAGGTACAATCAATTTGGGATGTTAGAAGACGAAGAAAAGTCTCAAACATCTGACCTTGTAATTCTAATGCCCTTAGAGAAATGAAAAAGTAAAATCCTGGTTCAAAATATTATCTTGTTCCTGCCAGATGAACTTGTTAAAATGAAACTTCACTTTGGACTTGATAGGCTTGTAATTTTTCCCTTTCAAAAGTATCATCTTCAGAAATTGGTCCCATATTTCAATAATGATATTTTGAAGTATGATTGTGTTACGCTGATTTTATCTTCAATAAAGAGAAAAGCAGTAATACTGATCGCAGTTCAAAAGTAGAAGTAAAATACAAGGTCATTTAAAATAGGATTGCTATATTTGGCAAATGTTTATTAATCTAATGATTTATGTTTATTAATCCAATTTGATAAACATATTAAACATTAAGGCATCTCAAACAAGAATCAATACAGTTTTGGGTATTTGGATGCATGTCTTAATTACATCCATCTACGTCTGGGGTCTCAAACATGTGGCCCTCAAGCATCATGCAACCCATGGAGTTATTTCCTATGGCCTGCAATGATACCCTGAATTTGTAAAATAATTAATAATGCAAATTTTATCATCACAGCCAGCCATAACTTGATTGTTACATAAGTAGATTGTTAATTCATTCACTTCTTGTTTCACCTGTGTTGATTTTAGTTTGAGATTCCAGATCTACACAATCCACTGTTGTGAAGGTCTGGTATAATCCTCTTTGTTTATCTTAGGGAGGTCATTTTGTAGTAGGATTGATAAATAAGATTGATAAATAAGGTACTTTCCAATGACCAGATGTTGAGGAAACAAAATCTATTACCTTTGCTATAACAAAAACAGCAGATCAGGGTCTACTTGACAAGAACAATCTGCAAGGACTGCTAATTAGATAATTTACCTGCCTAAATCTACCAGAGCAAATGGTTTGTTTTTGCTGCCCCCAGTACCCAAAATGGGGAGCACCCCACAAACAGCCCTGACCTTAAAATCACCAGCTGCTTTCAATTTTATGGAATGGTCTGCATTACCTAGTAATAAATGATTTCAGGGTGGACACAAATTGCACTGTTAGATTAGATTTAAACATAATTTAAGACATACTTGATACAGTAAACACATTTTTTCCTTGTGCCAAAACTTAGAAACTAAAGTGTTGATTTAAAAATATTTTTTTAGAAATTACCAGTTACCAATGTTCCCCCTCTCCCCCACCAATGCTGCACCTACTATGAAGTTCTTCAATCTATAATCAGAATTTCATAATATCTGTAACAGGGGCTTTAAAACATTAAAGCCTCCTTAATTGATTTGGCGATCATTAACTAGGGAATGACCTCCCACTGTGTTATTGTACAGTGTGGACCAATAGATGGAATGTTAACAGATAGCTGAGAAAGGCTATTGAAAGAAATAAACAACTACGAGCCCCCTTTACCAATAAATAAAAATAAATTTAATCAATTAATACATAACCAAAATTTCACTTTTCAATCCAACAGATTTACATCGATAAAATTTAGTCGCAGTGTTCAATTTACATCATGTTACGAGTGGTGAATTAGAGAGAACAATTCCATGTTTGACAGCGTCACCTGATGTCTCTCTCCTCTTGTCTTGTTTTCCACATCTAATGCGTGCGCTTTGGTCCCCTTTCTGACCCCTGATTATTCCGACCTCTCCTAGATGCGGATTTCCCTCTGACTCATTGGGTTTTCCTTTTTTTCCCTTTTCCACGGTAGGGTATAAAGCTGTTTCCTTAAATACGAGAGCTAGATATGTTTTCACCACTTATCTGTATATATATATATATATATATATATATATATATATATATATATATATATATATATATATATATATAAACTCTTTTTGTTCATATTCAGATTAGCGATTCACACTGCATAAATTCTGACATAATGTGATCTTAACAAATAACTGTCCTTACAGATTTCTGTAGTTTGGTAAGGTACACCATTATATTTAGTACAAATGACTTTAGCTCAACAGTTCATTGCACTCGCTGCACAGCAGTTGATTAGAAATTACCACGTGCTCTCTACAGACAAAGGTGGCTGTATATACCAGCATAAATTACTACACGTCTTATTTACATTTGAAATATGACCCATCTGCATATTAGGGTTAATTCATAAATCCCTATGAAATACTGCACATTGAATATTTGATTACATGCAATCCGTTAATTCTATCCATGAACTAACTGTAAAATTAAAGAATTAAATTGATTAACACTCTAACATATCGACAGAGTCCTATGAAATGAATACACGATACCTGTGTGAATCATAAGCATATCAACACATTTGCATAAAACCAAACAAATGAAATAGAATATTATATGGAAACTAAAATTGCGTACTTTAATGCTGTTTCTTTCCACACAAACCATGCGTCCTAGCACTATAGCCTGTCTTCCTTTTTAAGACAGCTATCTGGCCTTTCTACGAGGGAAAACACTATTCTCAAGTTTCCCAAGGAGTCAGACCTTTTGTCTTCTCACAAGGCAAGAGTCAAACTAAAGAATTCTGAGCAAGTTGTTACTCTTAAATCCTCAGTCTCCAAAAGTGTACGCCTTAATTTTTACTGACCAATTGGAAAGTAACTGTTCCTAAAATTCTCCCCAAATAATCATGTCTTTCATCAGATTTCACCAGCCTAAAATATGCTGCAATTAGCTTTCCTTTGAAGATCAATTATTTGACATAAAGTCCTCTTCCAACCGATACGGTCGGTAATTCTATGTACTCTGTGTCACTGTACCGTTACGATGACTTGGTCAGTTCCACTGAAGCTTAAACGTAGACCCTTTTATGTTTCAGAGATGAAATAAGTGAAATATCAGTGAACTTTCTCAAGACCTTTCTGGCTTGACTATGATAACTTCAAAGCACAATTTATTCAACCTTAAGTTTCAATAAGTCTTCAAAATTCGCCACATTACATTGACAAAGTCCTCTTCCAACCGATACGGTCGGTAATTCTATGTACTCTGTGTCAATGTACCATTACGATGACCTGATAAATTCTACTGAAGTTTAAATGTAGACCCTTTTATGTTTCAGAGATAAAATAAGAGAAATATCAGTTAACTTTCTCAAGACCTTTCTGGCTTGACTATGATAACTTCAGATGACAATTTTATTCAACCTTAAGTTTCAATAAGTCTTCAAAATTTGCCACATTACAATATCTTTATCCCTTTTTTGGTCACGTTTTTTTCGAGCTTTGTCAAAATAATCTCCCAAAAAATACAATATACTAGTAAACTAGTAAAATGCAGTGTGGGTCATACTCTTAACTATGCAGACATAATAGTAACTCCTGTTGCCACTACCATGCATGAGCAAACTGTTACTCAAAAGTGATTTACACTATATTTAAAATTAAAGGTTACTTTGTGAATTAAAATGTTGTTTAGTATTTGATTTTCAGATTTATGATAACTGTTATGTAGGCCATGGTCATTTTGTTGCTTTGTTATTGCTGCTATTATTGTCATTTTCATCAATGCAATGCACAGTACATAAACTATGCAAACATTGTTTTTCATTTCTTTTCTGTTGCAGGATCATGAAACAAAGTCACAATTGGAATAAAATAGTAGAGTAGTGCTTGTGTTAGTCAGTGTGTTCATTAATTTTACAAGTAAACGGGTTTTCCACAAAAATAGGAGGGTATTTATATATTTATTTTACTTAGAAATGTTTTTTGATATTATGAGGCAGGTGCTAGTGGCAAAGTTGTCAGGGTAAATTTCTGACCATCATGACAGCTAATGACACCACTGATTAGTACCTCTATAGCTGTTTTCTGTGCAGTTTGATGTCACTATGTCAGATTATTTACTGCATATACTCACTTGTAAGTCAAATCAAACTCCAAACAGTATAGATCCTGATCTGCCAAGACATAATGCGCCTGCAAATCAGGGTCTGCTTTGTTTATTTACTGATTACTTCAAACAATCTGCATAGACTCAGATCTGCTGGTGCATTTTGCTATAGCTTATCTGGGTCTGTCCAGTTTGCAGTTGGACTCATCTTGTAAGTGTGCATATACAGTAAATGGACACCCAGCACTTTTTCCCAGCTGATAAGAAGACCTTTTCAGCAAACATTTTACATTGTTAAATCAATCTGATTAGAAGTCTTAAAAGTGTTACTTTACTAGTCATGCTAGATGAA
Organism: Megalonaias nervosa; assembly: GCA_016617855.1. Lineage (NCBI taxonomy): Eukaryota > Metazoa > Mollusca > Bivalvia > Unionida > Unionidae > Megalonaias > Megalonaias nervosa. The sequence goes on from JAECUM010095434.1 coordinate 47,093, forward strand.
CAAACAAATGATGCCCATGGAAGAAGCCCAAAGCCGTGTCTCTTAAAATTTTTGTCATGAAAAAGAATTATTAAACTGAAATGTCCCAAAACTTGGAATGCATGAAAAAATTATTTGGAGAAATAATAGCGTCCCAAATTTTGTGGCATTCCAGTATATAAGGTATGGATGACCAGTTGGTCTAAGGCAGTGGCCTTTACAGACCACTCACATTTCACCTCTGTCCACATGGGTTTGAGTCTTGGCTTGACCAGTGTGTATGCGAGAAAGATTGCTGATAGCTTCTTGTGGGTTGCTAGTTCTTCCTGAGTCTTCTTGGCTCTTCCTTCACCACATATACTGGCCACCATGTATAGCTTATCATCTCCTGAAGAAAGTTGTTAAACCCCACAAAAACAAACTGAAACTATGTTATGAATATGTGTATATATACCACACATTTTACCTTTTTTTTTATAATCATGCAGAAGATTCCATTCAACAACAAAGTGTGTGTGCAGCCCATACCTGGTTCCACAATAAATTCCAGTCACATAAGAGACAATCATCAGTATGTAGTATTTGTATTTTCTTGAGGCAGTCACTTTTTCTTTCACGAAACTTTCATGTCAAATCCCAGCCTTGTTCCATAACAGTTAAATAATTATGTTTAAATAATTATGGAAAAGTGAAAATTTCTTTCGCATGCATTGATTTTTCTTTAGCTGTATTTCTGAGTCCATTATCAAGCAGTTGATGACAGTTACAATGGGGAGTTTATTTCCAGTGATTATATAATGTAATTGGTGGTATCAATCTTTAAACGTCATTAAACGCAATTTATTTTCATGAAATCCAACTGGCTATTTGTTTTTATGATGCATTTCACGATAGATTGAGTTGTTTACTTCTAGAAAGGGATCAAGGGCATGAAATAGGGGAATCAGAATGCATTTATCCTGTCACCCATTTCAATTATTTTTATTTTATTCATTTCAAAAGGTGTTCTGTCAGTGTAGAAATGTGGCATGATCCTCATTGCTAGACATCACAATAAACTTCCACACTGCCGACATCATAGTGATATGACTGAAAAATTGTTAAAAATACATTAAAAATCCAAATCACCCACACACACACACACACACACACACACAACTAGTAATAAGAAAGTTAAACCTATGATGTTCTTTTTAAAGAAGTGCTCAGCAGAATTTGACCAAATATTTGACAGAAAGCAACCTGGCCTATGCTGATCTACCATCCAGTGTAGCTGCCATTGCATGTACTAAAAATAGAAGAACTGTCAAATGAATTCTCAAAAACCAATCAGCAGAATTTCAGCAAATTTGACAGAATGCATACCAGCATGAAGGCCTTTCAAGTTTCTACAAATATTTTAGTTTGTTATCAAATCTGGTCATTGCTAGTACAAATTCAATAAAAAACAAACATTAAAAACCATTCAACAGGATATGACCAAATTTGATAGAAAGCCTCCAGGCATAATGTCCTTTCAAATGTCTACAAATGATGCTGATCCACCATCAGAAATGGCCAGCATTATTGAAACTGGAGAAAAAAATTTCAAGAATGCCTTTTCAGAAACTGCTCAGCACAATTTGACCAAATTTCAAAGATGGTGATACTAAGGACTTTGAATAATAACAGAAAATTGGGTCACTGGTACTGAAAACAGAAAACCTTGAAATGACCTTCTTTCTTAAAGCTTCTCAAAACAGAATTTATCAAATTTGGCCAAAAGTATGTCAGCCAGGAGTGATGTCAGACCCATTTTGCATCTTTTGTTGTACAATTTAAAGAAAATTACATTAGGATACAGTGAATTCTATTACTATCTGGGGATGAAAACTTGAAATGATGGTTTTCAACTTGATTATGAATTGTGTATTGTGTACTCTACTTTCAAACTTGCTTACATATGTAGGTCGGTGATATAGAGTCCATCATGAAAAGTTATTTACCAGATAAGGTTGACATTTATTAGCATGCTAATGAAATGCTTTGTGAACTTTGTCACAGTGTGAAGCTAGCAGCATAACAGTGCAACTTGCCAATTTACTCCAACAGCAAACAGAATAGACCCAGATCTGTTGGCATGTAGTATGCTAGTAGATCAGGGCCCATCTTGTTTGTTTTGCATGTACTGATTAGTCCCAGCAAATTGTATGGACCCTCATCTGCTGGCACATTATGCAATGTTAGATCTGGATCTGTGTTGTTGGCAGTTTGATCAGATTTGAATGTGAGTATATATATATATATATATATATATATATATATATATATATATATATATATATATATATATATATTCGTTCTTAATTTTTACAGTTGTATACTAATAAGTAGAAATTTCATACCGGTGTCATTAAACTGAAAAAATTTTGAAACACACACTACAAATGCTTTTTGCAAATACTGTTAAGCTTGTGGCATACGATATCGAGCTTGTGTGGTACAGTTTATTTCAAATGAATATACTTGTAAGATGCAATACCAGCATCAAACATACACAAGTGCATCTTGTACATGACTACTGTGTTATTTAGGGACCAACTATCTTCTGGGGAGGTCCAGGGAATTACTATCCAACAGGGATAGATTTTCTTTTTTTTATCCTGAGATAATTTTTTTAAATTGTGATTTTCAACACCATTTTCCACACATGAGAGACCATGCATGGTGGCCATATATTTGGTGGAGGATGAGCCTGGACAGACTCATGGAAGCACCACTGACTCATGGGCAAGCTATGTCACATACTCACATTGGTCAGGCCAAGAATTATGTGGCCAGAGGTGAGATGTGAGTGACCTGCAAAGGTGAGCACCTTACCACTCTGCCACCTGGGTCTGATAATTTTTTTGAACTAATATAATGGACAGAATTACATACAGTTCCTTTTTTTCCCTACAAATCAAAGCAAGAGTATTTTATTATCAAGCTTCTGGATGGCTAGAAGTATTTGAATAGAAAAATATCAGCCCCACCCCCACCCCCATGAAAGTTAAGTGGTTGGTTCCTTAGGTTAATGAGCCTATTTCATATCTCTGGCATTGTATTGCACAGGTATAATAACACCACACGAAAGTTGTTATAACCAAGACATGCAAATTTAAATATAAACCAGATCTCTACACTTTTGACTTTACAGAATAAATTCATTCAAAACACTTCGGGGGGGGGGGGGTGATAAATAAAATTTTACATTTTTAATCAATTCAAAATGAAATTGTGAAACCCATAGAAAAATTGTAATCTTTTGTTTGGCAAGGCTCTCATGTGAGAAATCATTCAACTCCTTGCATAAATTTCATTTGAAATTTGTGCTCATGTAAGGTCCTATAAATATAATTTATGATATACCATCTCTACTGGCTTATAAGAAGTATCCAAATGCAAACTGCACAGACCCAGATCTGCTGTCGCATATTGTGCCAGCAGATCTTGGTCTGTGCAGTTTGTTAGCAGTAATCAGTAGAATAAACATCACATACCCTGATGTAAAGGTGCATTATGCTATGGCAGATCAGAATCTTTGTTGTTTGCAGTTTGACTTGGTTTATAAGTGAGTATATACGGTAGGCAATTAGTAGTGGTGCTGGCCAAAGTCGCTTAATATTTTTACATAGTTGACACTCTCTCAAAATCACTGTTGTTGTCATTTCATTCAAAAAATGGTAAAGCTGTGTACACTCTCAAATTAGTATATAAAGAGTAGGAATCCCCCCACAGCTTGCTAGAAACTAAATTTGCAAATGCAGCAAATGAGTTGTGAATCTTATCACCACCTTCTTGCACATGATACATTTGTTGCAGGGTAATGCATATAGAATGCAAATTTGCTGCCCTGGAAATTGTATATGATAAATGTGTATTTCTGTGCAAGAGTGAAGCATCGGTGCATTTCTGCTACCATGACAGATTTGCTAAAAAGTCAAATAGGAAATTTCACTCAGCTATGGCATTTCAGGACACAGCTGTCAAAGACTACATCATTAGAGTAACAGGTTTTATTTCAAATTAAACTATACACTAATAATAGTCCGTAATATGCATTTAAAATAATTTTTTAAAAAAATTATTGCTTGATAAGTTTTGTCTAATGAGGAATTTTTTATATATTTAAGTTTTTGCTATGTTTTTAAGGAAAATGATTAAAAAGATTTTGTTTCTTCAGAGTATTGTATCTAAGTTGGATCTCACTCATTTTGTGCTCATCTACTGCAAACATGTATGTTTGAAAGTTGTGCAAAAGAGATAAAATTCCCAAATACCATCAATACTTTTTTTATAAATCAACTCAAACTGCAAACAACAAAGATCCAAACAACAAAGATCCTGATCTACCATAACATAATGTGCCTGTAGAGTATGGTCTGTTTTGTTTGTTTCACTGATTACTCCGAACAAATGCACAGACCCAGATCTGCCAGTGCATGATGTGATGGCAGATCAGGCTCCGTGCAGTTTGCAGTTGGACTTGTCTTATGAGTGAGTATATATGGTATTTGTCTTAATGGTGTATGATAATTATAATAAAAGGAGAGTAAATTCAAATTGTTTTATCTTTTGCATTGAAATGTACCAGTCTCCTTTCCGTAGGCCAGAACAATTCTTCATGGATGATGTTTAGAACTGGATTCCATGGAAATTTGCCAGTGCACAAGCATATGTTCCATAATTGCACCTACATGAATACTGAAAGAATGGCCACAGTGTGCAGGTAGTTGCTGTAATTAGTACTTATAAAATGTTACAATTCATTAAATGAAGTGGACAAGTTATTTTTAACAGCAAAGTACTGATAAGGAGGAGGATATAATTGCCTTACTGATAGTGTTAGTGCCGGTTTCAAATGCATTGGTCAGAAATGCTCCAGTTGAACTTGCAGTGAACAGGGGAGAACTGCTGCTGAGGCAAACGAATGTGGCAGACAACACAAAAATGATGCTTCATTTACAAAAAGCTCGTAACATTGCTCACAATTTACCCATAAATTAGATGTGTATGTGTGTGTGTGCGTGTCTGTGCTATTATATATAGTACATTTTAATGAACCCCTCTGATGTCACCAAGGATTCAGCAACAGGTTATCTTGTACTTGATACTTAGTCATTTATAAGGTGGTGCATCAAAATTCTTTGATAATGGCAACACTTTCAGATGCTGGACATGGAGAAAAGACAAGAGTCAGTTTACCCAGAACCCAAATTAAATAGTAATTATGAAAAGTAGGCACCCCCTCTGACCCACCCCACACCCCACACCCCACCAGTAAGCAGTAGTACTCTTTTGCTCACCCCCTCAGTTTGGTAAGATTGAGGTGAGTTTTCCCTTGGGTGTAAATTCTAGGATGCAACACTTCTTTACAGCAGTATTGGGAACATTGGTTGAAATTTAAAGATCCATTGATTTTAATTCATTGATTTGCAATATATTCTAGATTTTTAGTGGACATTGTTATTTTTGTATACTTTGAATGGTAAGGTTGCTTGTATGTGTATCTCAAATTTTAATGGTTTACAAGCACATTTGTCATGTGCCATGTTAACTCCTGGGTTGTGCTAAACAATGGAAGACAGTATATGAACTGGAAGCTGTTATGCACATACTTTACTTTTCCTGTTGGGGCCCCGAGTGGCTGAGTGGTCTAAAGCGCTCACCGTTATGGATTACTGTCATCTCACCTCTATCTGTGTTGGGTTCAAGTCTGGGCTCGGCCAATGTGGGTATGTGAGAAAGCTTTTCGTGGGTCAGTGGTTCTTTCCGGGGTTTTCCCAGGTTCTTTCTTCACCATTTATATACTGGCCACCATGTATAACCTATCTTGTGCTGAGAAATGGCATTAAACCCTACAACAACAACAGCTTATTTTCCTGGTAGATTTCATCCTGAAAAGTTGAACATCATGGAAAATCTTAATTGAAAATTTCATCATTTGACTTTCTGACCAGTCTTTGGTTATATATTTGTTAACTGTTGTACCACTCCATCATGGTGTCCTGTGTCATTCTTTTATGACTTAACCATAATTTTTGTTTGTAATTTTTGCTAGATATGATTAATTCCTTTTTTGAATGTAAATATAATTATAGAAAAGAATTATTTCTCATTTTCTTAGGTTCCTAAAATTTCAGCATCATAATAAATAAAATATTTTTACCAAATAGAGGGATAAAAGATAATTTTATTGATACTGATTACTTATTACAAACTGCAGAGAACCAGATCTGCTGATGTGTCATGGCAGATCTGGGTCTGTGTATTTGCAGTTGGACTTAATCTGTCGTTGAGTATATACAGTAAAAAAAAATTTAATCAATACAGTATCCTGTTAGTTTGTGACAACAATCACATAATTCACAGTATTAAAATGTCTTGTTAATTTATGTCCATGTTTCTAGTAAAATTGTTTTTGTACCATTATACTGTATGTGGTTTCTTGTTTCCGGTATAAGGTCAGTATACGAGGAATGAATGTGAACATCTTTAATTAGACCACTATCTATGGGAATATGGAATAACCACAACTTTGTTATGAATGAGTCTCTAGTACTGCTTAGTCAGGTGAAAGAAAAAAAACAAAATCATTTCCCTTTCATCCTGCAGTATTACATGAAATGAGGTAGAAGAAAGTTTGAGACAAAGAGAAAACAAAGGTGTTTGGCTTGTGGCAGAACACTGACGCCTGGTCTTGTCAGTTGCAATAATTAGGGATCTTTTCAGAATGTGTGGACCCAGTCTTCAGATGGAGACACAGTTAAAATTTATATTCAGGAAGGGTTTAATTTAGTATTTTAAAATCTATGATGTCTCCAGTTTTGTGCTATTTTTTTGTCATTTGTTCTAAAATGTCCTCATAAATCGTATAGCAAATAAATTTGCATCTGAAACTAGATTTGTACAACTTTGGTTTAAGGATAGCTTATTCATGTACCTGTACTGTATTGGTATTTGATGTGTATTGGATGATTCCGGCTTGAAAGGCTCTCAGAGTTAATCTTGACCAAATTGTATTTCCCACCAGGTCAGTTGTTTTTGCAGTGTAGCGTTACCTTTGTTCATGTGTCATTTCTTGTGTATGTCAGTTGTTTTATCCATCACACCGTGGTTAAGGTTTACATAAAGTTTTCAGCTATTGTGGTTGGACATGGCACTTTATGAACACTTCCGTTTTACACTTTTCCAGTGACACACAATCATGCTAATAGTGGACAAGGCCATTAAAAAAAATATTCTTAATAACAAATATTCATAAAAAGAAAGTCAAAGCAAAAATAACTTTTGTTCATCTTATGTGTGTGTGTGTGTGTGTGTGTGTGTGTGTGTGTGTGTGCAAAGTCTTATTTCTAAGGCAGTTGCATGAATAACTCAATTTAGAACAATGTACAGGTTTATGTTAATATAGTTTGCTGAGGTTTGCAAGTGAGATCTTTCCTCAAATGATGTAGGAGGGAGAGATTGTTATCTCGTCAGATCAGAAATGAGTTGTATGGCATTTTGGTAGGGTAATAAAATTGAGAAAAAAATTCTGACAGCAGAAAAGGAAACCATGTGCAGTTGCAGAAAAAATACCATTTACTTGCAAATAAATAAACTAAATGATGGAAAAGAACTTCCTTCTACTTAGAAATCTCGCAAAAGGTTAAAGTGTCAAACATTACGCAGAAGCGATCCTTGGAGATAAGGTTTACACAGGGGATTTTGATTGGGGTAACAACTCCTAGGTTCATTGATAGAAATAAGATAGCAGGCCAGGTTAGCTTGGGGACGCTATCAGAGTACTACACACTTCCTGTGGTGGGTTACTCCCCACGCTATGTGTAGCAGCAGTTTCATTCATGAATTTTAGGGTAATTAGGTGGGGACCGTATCACTCTACTTGGGCAGTTCAATAAGACTTTACGCTCTAGTGACACTGCAAGGTTTTGGAGGGTAAATTGGGGAGGGCAATATATCTTGGCATCTATTCATGTACTGACAAATGATGTGAGTGGTCAAACCGTGTAAGTTAGATCAAACAAAAGTGTCTGTTCTGTTTGACTGGATTAAATCATTCAGGTTGCTCAAGTGTTATTAAATTGATGTCGGACCGTTTTTAGGTAGGGCAGTAAATTAAACATCTTAGGAAACTTGTTTCATAGTTCGGAGGTAGGATTGTAAATGGTTACGATGTGATATATATTCTCATTATAGCAAGATTTCTCAGTAAGAAGCCTCTCCAGTCAATAAAGTTTATAACCTACCCCTTGCCTTGGTCCTTTTTTAAAATTTCCCACCAAAATTTGAGATTTCTAAATTTAGACTGAATTATTTAATATCAATTCCATCTTTCCATTCCAGAACCAAATAGAAAACCCTTTAGGAATAGTTTTGAATATATGGGGCCACTAATTTGGAACACAATCCCAAAGGAGAAAAGGAGGCAGTACAAATATAAATATTATAATCTAATTCACTGGCTGAAAATTGGAACTTGTCTCATGTGACAAATATATTACAACTGGAAGTATAAATTCTCAAACCTTCCACTTTGTTCGTCCCACTACTTTGTACTGTATATACATAGTTTTTGTACGTTCTGTCCACATACAAATTTAGCTTATTATTACGGTTTTGGTTTGGGGGGTTGGGATATGAACTTATATACTGTTATTTTTTCCACTCCTGAAAGAATTGAGTTGTATGTGCCTTTTTTATTGTGTGTGCAACTATGTACTATGTATACAAATATGCAAATAACAGAGCACAACATTGATATTCCATGAAACAAACCGTGTCACCCACTTTAAAATAAATTCATTATTATTAAGAGACCGACCACTCAAATTTCGAGAGGGAATGATTTTTCTTCACCAGGGTATACCATTTTTTTTTCTTTTATGACAGGATCATTTTTAAAAACTAAAATGAGCAATAACATAATGCCTTTTTTTTGTACAAATCAGAGCATGAAATATTTTGAAGTTTTTTTTTTTTTTTTTTTAAAATTAGATGGTTAATCACTAAGCAGCAGTGTTCTGTCAAAGACAATGCTTTGTGTTCAAGGTCACAAAGTCATTAGTATACGGAGTGTTTTCAAATACAGTATTGTATTTCATATATTGTGTTACTGTGTTCTCATCTTTCTTGTTTCTTGCCCTGAAAAAATCCTATAACAGCTCCATCTTTGAATTTCATTTTAAGTTTTTAAGAAACATTAAGTAACATTTAACAGCATTTTTTTAATTCACATTTCAGTTTTTTAAAAAAAATGAAACAGTTACTCCTAAGTCTCTCTTTCTCTCAGTCTATTTGGCAGATGTAAAACACACCACTATCAACTTTCTCTTCTCGTCTGCCTTTCATTTGTCAATTACAATAATTACAGACATTGCACCTGAATCATCTCTATCTGCCTTCTCCAATTCTTTAACTGTCAATCCACCTTTGGATAAAACTGCCAAGGCCTGTGTGTTCACCCCCCTGGAAGCCAATACAGTGTTGTCATTTAGAGTTGGCAGCCAGCGAATTTGCTGCCAAACAATTTTTTTTTCTTTCTGTGTGTTACTTTTTTTAATGAAATTTTTAAATACATTTTTAGGAATAATTCATTTGCCTTAAAACACCTTTCAGATAAATAAGCATTTTTGGAAGCTGAAAATTGAATGTTAAAGTTAAAATAAAGCAGAAACTATGAGAATTGATCATCAAGGATAATTACATATAAACATAAACATATAAACATGAAATGTATCACAGACAAAAATGCAGTACAATCTGGTATACTGGTCTGTACGTTAAAACCGGCATCTACAAATATGAATTTGATCCTTTTTGCACATAGAGTATTTACCAATAATATTTAGACGCATGTGCCATATCATCAAGCCAGATCCATTGCTATCTAGAAGTATTGTACCAGTAGACCAAGTTCCAGGCAGTTTCTTGGCTTGAATACAAATTAGTAGATTGTTTTGGTTTTGTGTTTTAATGCCATTTTTGGCACATGATAGGCTATGCATGGCAGCCAGTATATCTTTGTGGAGGAAGAACCTGGGAAGACCTTGGGGGAAAAACCACCAACCTACAGGAATCTACTGGCAAGCTTTCCCACTTAACCATGTTGACTGACCCAAGATTCATAGTAGAACTAACTGTGAAGACCCTGATCTGCATAATGCGATAGTTGGGTCAAGGCTATTTGCATTGGTGGGGGAGGCGTGTGTGTTGTTCAGCGAATAGTGTTTTAACACTTGGGAATGTAATGTGCTTTCTGATGGTGGCAGTAACATCTACAATATACTGTCTGATAATGGCAGTAACATGTACAATATGCTGTCTGGTATTGGCAATGACATGTACAATATGCTGTCTGGCATTGGCAGTAACATGTACAATATGCTGCATGGTATTTTTAGTAACATGTGCAGTATGGTGTCTGGCATTGGCAGTAACATGTACAATAAGCTGTCTGATAATGACAGTAACATGTACAATATACTGTCTGGCATTGGCAGTAACATTTACAACATGTTTTCTATATTTGGAGGTCATTGTAACATTATGACAATCCCTGTGATGTTGTGCAACAGAGAATAACATTCTTATTTTTATAGAGGTATATAGGAATCCTTGTGTCCATCCGTCCTTCCACCCATCCTTCCATCATGAACAAAATCTTGTTAGCACAACAAGTTTTGAATTTTTTTATGATTGACATGAAACCTTATAAATATTATGGTCATCACATTTATAAATATTATGGTCATCACATGGAGATGTGCATATTGACAAATCACAGTGCTTCTGCCATATTTGAGTTCTTGTCCTTTTGAGTTGTATCACAGTCTTGTTAACACAACTGTTCTCCTAGTTTGTGATTGATTGCCATGAAAGTTTGCAAATATTATAGTCATCACCTTAGGATGCGCATATGGGCAAAATACTCAGTATAATCAATTTTAATAAGGGTCCCTGCCGTTTAAGAACTGCAGCTGAAAGCAGTCTTTACAATCTTGTGAATGCAGTTAGTTTTACATTCTTAAATTTATTTATAGGAACAGTGTGATCACCATCTGATGATGCACTTGTGAAGAAATCACTTTGCTCTGACATCTTGAGTTACAGTTATTGACCCTTTTTTTGGTCTTTTAGCTGAATAGCGTGACAGACTGTTCTAGTCTCAGAGTTCTTGATGTATCATTGTGAAACTCGGCTCTTAGTATGGCCATTACCTAAAGATGCACTGATCAAACAAATAGCATCATCCCACAAGTTTTATAAGAGTTATTGCCCTTCTTGTTTTGCAGTCAACTGCAGTGTATAACAATACTTTTTGGATTCAGTTTGTCCTGCATTTTTGATGGATCATTGTTAGACTTTCTACATATTATGGTCATTATCTGAAGATGCACATACTGACCAGTCAGTGCTCCTCTAAGTTCTATTAGTGTTATTGCCCTTATCAACTTGTCGGAATCTTATGAATGCAGCAAGTCTCAGTTTTCAGCGGGTCACCATGAATATTGTCTGAGCATATGCATATCACCAAATCATTATGCTCTCAAAATTTCTGTTAGAGTTATTGTCCTTTTTCTCTATTAGCTGAATACAATGTAAGACGAAAAGACAGAAACTTGTGAATGCTACTTGTCTTGCATTTTGCATTTTATTTTATGGATCACTGTGCATTTTGGAACCTTATCATCATTATCAAAATTGTAAATATTGCCAGATTTTGTGCTTGATATTTGTATGAGTTAATGCCCATTTTGACAGAGATGGATGAAACTGGTGAAATTGACAGTTTTCGTCTGATTGCTGCAAAAATTATATATTATCATCATCATCATCATCAGATCTCTCACTGTACAGTTTCAGAAAGTTGTGCACTTATTTTAACAGTAGATCCGTCTCCATCATTGGGGTAGGGAAGAAATGCAGAAGAGGCAGGGGTATATTTACATGAACATTTTCCCTGGTTTGTCTAATGTTTCTGTGAGTGAGTTGAAATGGAGATAACAGTATGTAAAAAAAATAAAGCCACCAATTAAGTTAATTAAGGAGTTTCCATAAATTTTGGGTGATTTATATAGTTCTTACTGCACACTTAGTAGGGATAATATAATTCTAAGAGCAGCACATTTTAAAATTGTATTGATTCATAACTGCATTTATACTGTCCCATAAGCTGACTTTAAAAAAGAATAAGTACAAAATTGCACACTTATTATTAGAACACACTTTTAGTAACAGGTCATCAGACAAAGAAGGTGTTGATGGTTGAGAAACACTGCCCCCCCCCCTCTTCTCACTTATTAACATAGTAGTCTACAATCCACAAGTAATCTCCATAAAGTGTTAAAGTACCAGTATTTAATGCAGTAAGCTTGTAGATTTATGTTAATGCTAGCTGTTGTCAGAGGCAATTAAAGCCATTAAATTGTGATTTGTTACATTTTTTATATGTGAAATCTCATTTTGAAGCTTGTGCTTAGTTTTGCCTTGAAGTTGCTGATATCCAATAGTGTAATTATTTTTTAAGTTGCATAAATGATGTATGTTTCTAAAGAAAAATTCTTGTATAAATGCATTTACTTTAATTTGACACCAAATTTGACAGTTTGACAAGAAACTGATAGTGTTTAAGGGGTAATGATTTTTAAATAGGAATAAGGTCTGGGATGGAAATTTCATAGTGCTGTCATTTTCGGATCCACAGGTAATCCAGCATGTGCTTATTTGTCATGGTAAACCTTGGCAGCGGCTTTGGAAATTATAATGCCCTCCTAATAAACAGGAAATTATGTAATGCTTCACAGGTGACTGACAATCCAATTGGTCAACTGTCCATTTGGACCACCAGTATTGATGTTGAATCAACCCACTTTATGAGGTTTGATACAGTCGTTTTTAAACCCTGAAATGTTCACCAATTGGTACTTTTTGTATATTTATTTGTTGTTTTTTTTATTTAATTACCAACTTTTCTTCAGTACAGTGAAATAACATTAATGTGCACTAAACTTGTGTCATATACAAATTTTAATATCAAGTCGTGCATAAATTACCATATGCAGATTCTTTGTAAACTCTGGATCATACATTGAATGTCTGCCAGTAGACACATAGTAGATGCCATTTGACTATTAATGAAACAAGGACTGACAGAAGAGTTGCAAATATATCAAGCCATTTTTTTTATTCACAATTTCTCAGTCAGTCCTATAATCAAATTGTAGAAATAGCTGAAAAGGTCTGAACAGATTGCAGTTTCTTTTTTGGTGACGAAACCCCTCACAAACAAAATGTGTGATTTTTCAGTAAATTAATACGCTAATATGTACGTGTAAAGCTTATTTTTTTTCCCCAGAAATAACAGAGATCATCTGAATGTATAAATTCCATTCAAATTAACTGTAGAAAAATCTCAAAGTTTTCTTCTTATGAATTCCATTTTTTATACAATAAAAACCAACAAAAAACCCCAATAAGAACATACAATCTGCCTGTTACAATAAGAACATATGATCTACCTGTTACAATAAGAACATACAGTCTACCTGTTACAATAAGAAAATACAATCTACCTGTACTTCTTATCCAACATCGGATGTTTCAGGTAGTTTTTATTTATCATCTTTTAGTTTTACATAGTTGCATGAACTTAAACAAAATGAGGTTAATATTTTATAATCAGTGCAAGTTCAGTCATTGTATTTGATTTGAAGATTCACAATTTGTTAACAGAAAGTATGAAGAAAAAAATTTGACAAAGTGCAAAGAAATTCCACGTCATAATAAGGACAAGAAAGTGTGCAAATATTTCCAGTTGTGACATAAACCAGCATTCTTCTTGAAAAATCTGCAGTTTGCAAACAAATCCATCTGAGGTTGACAGAATATCTATTCTGTCAAGGCATGTCTGCAAATAAACTGGTTACGTTCACCTATGACATTTGTTTAAATTTTGTTTGGGTAACAGTACTCAAGTGATTTTAGAATAATTGGGATTTTGGTCAAAATACATGTAGTGAAGAAAAATAAGTAAAAACTCTCATATAGATATGAGAAAGGAGCCTCTGTACCAGTTACGTTTGTGATACATGAAGAGGTTAATTAGCCTAAAAGACACTTGTCTTGAAATGGTTCACATCTGGTCAATTACATCACTGACTGTAACTGCATGTGCAATATTGAATGAGAGGAAAGGTGTTTGGCACTTTGCCAGAGTAATGAGGGAGGGGGAGGGGGAGAGAAAAGATACAGATTTGTAGAAGTGGAGTTTAACTTGCAACCTTAGAAATATTAAAGCTTAGAGTTGGGGTTGGGAAGTGGGTGGTATACATAATGTTTGGGTATCGATGTCCACTAAAAACTAACAAGACTGAAAGCCTTCTGGACTAAATTGGAATTAAAAACTATTTCATTTTCAAGGGGAGTTCGTATAGGTTAAGGGTTTTCTAGAAAGGTTTCACGGTATGGTATCCAGAAAATAGACTTGTGGTGAATTTGTTATATATCTCTGACTGTTTTATAAAGTTGAAAATGACACCAAAATGTTTCTGAGAAATACGTTTCTCTACAGTTGTATAGTTAAAACAATATGCCTTGGAAATGCTTAAAATGCAGTACCCTCTGGGGGACTTGCCACCAGTCCCCATTAGGTGGTTTTGTCTCACAGACCTGTTGCCTACTTGTTCACACACACACACACACACAGAGACACACACACACACACACAGACACACACACACTTTCTTGATCATACTACCTATACTCATGTACGAATTAAATCAAACTGCAAAGCAACAGATATCCTTATCTGCTATCACATAATGTCATGGCAGATCAGGGTCTATGTTGTTTGTCCTGCCAGTTACGCCAAATAAACTGGATAGACCCATATCTGCCGGTACATTATGGGATGATAGATCTGGGTCTATGCAGTTTACACTTGAACCCAGTTTATAAGCAAGTATATAAGCTCTACAGCTTGTACCCTAATCTGCAAGGGACATTAAGGATGTCCATTTTTGTAAATTTGTGCTGACTGTACCCTAATCTGCTAGTGGCATTAGGGATGTCCATTTTTGTAAATTTGTGCTGACTGTACCCTAATCTGCTAGTGGCATTAGGGATGTCCATTTTTTTTAAATCTGTGCATACATTATTACATCATTGATATGATATCACTTTTTACCATGACATATTGTTATGTAACATTTGGGGTGACAAAATGACACCTGCAGCTTTTAAATTAATCCATTGCCTGGCAGCCTGGAGCAAGTAAAAAGAAAATTGCTGGGTAAGTAAGTAGTATGTGACTGGTACCATAGAAAATAAAGGGTTAAATCTTGTGTTTGTACAGTTTCACAGAATCGAAATTTTAGCCAAGTAAACCAGTTTGGGATTTTTTCCAGACCTTCTGGCTACAAAATATGTAAGATTATAAATTTTCACAAAATTAAATACTTGAACATTTCAAAAGTGACCATCCTTAAACAGTGATAGGTCTGGCTCGGTGCTAAATAATGATTAGTCTAAATCTATGCTTAGACAGTTATCTGTCTGAATCAAATATAAAATAAAATTTATTTAATGTCTGCATGAATTAAAACAATAATTCAACGTAAGCTCTAAGGAGCTTTTTACCGATATTACATAAAAGAAATAAGGCATTACCACAAGCATGATTTGCAAGATACACAAACACAGCATAATACATAAAATAAAAAATTGGACAAAACACGCAATGCATGACATAAGACATGAGCAATGAAAGCATTTTAAAAGTCAGATAGTAAAAAGTGAATTTAGTATCTGGATAAATTAAAAAGCGCAATTTAGGATTATTTTTTTAAAAAGTTTAATTTTTGGGTCAGATTTGAAATTTAAAAATAAATGCAGACGCACCTATGCTGTGATGCTTACACCTTTGCTTAAAAGACAGGAAATAATGGTACTGCACCACTTGAATAGTACATACGGTCAGATAAACAACAAACGCTAACACAAACATTAGCTGCCATCATGACAGGTGGGGTGGGGTGGGTAATATGTACAGATATTGCATTTACAGTCTTTACCGTTCCAGGATAGAATTTAAGATCTATGCTCAGACAAGGATAGATCTGGATTTGTTCTTAAACAATATTATGGGGGAAAAACAGATGCTCCCCCCCCCTTAGCAAGCTTTATGTATATATGTGTCCCTCTAAGGTGTGTTGCATTATTTACTTTATAAAACAGAATTTGGATCAAAAATTTATTTAAAAACAAATTTTTGACGGGGTATTTATTTCCCTAGTGTATCTAAAGGTTTGTTCATGTAATCAAATTTCAGTCATTTGATCGGAATCCCTCTCATTTTTAAAATTTAGTGACGTTTGTCAAGGGTCCCTGAGTCCTGCGTTTGCTGTATGTATTATGCTATATTGTGTGCATACTATAGATTTTTGTGTAAGGACGGCATTTGATCAAATCTTTTCCAGGTTTTCTACTAAATTTCAATATGAATTTAAAAAAAAAAAGGAAAAGTTTTAAATTTGGAAATGTCGTTTTCCATTTCCATGTATAATATTGAATTTCTTCTTTAGATTTTTATTTTGAATGAGAGACGGTTGCACTTAAATATAATAAAATAAAACCTATTGTTTTTGTGTATGCTTGGGTGAGAGGTCTCTCATTTTCTTGTATGGAAGTTATTGGGAAGAAGCAGGCTGCATCCTGATTAAGGAGCCACATTCCATTTATTTTCTTTATGCCTCTCTTAACTTCTTTTGGATGCATCCCTAATTCCGGATTTATAACATGTAATTACTTTCCTTTATACCAAGCAAGGCCACAAATTCTGCCCTCATTTAGTGTAGATATTATCTATATTTCCGCGCAAAAAATCCAAAGTTCAAAAAAAAAAATTTTTTAAATGAAAAAAAAAATTATTAGTACCTATTGTTTAGAATGGGTAACCCTTTTTTGTTTAAACATTCGTATTTCCCCGTGTGTATTTTCTGTATGTCCATTTCCTTCACATGTAATTTTCTGAGGCTCATTCACAGGCCTGTCCACTTCACGTAGGGCCATGTGACTTAGCCCTGTGACGTCAATGTCTCATACTTCTCCCATGTGCAGGTTCCCTGTCCCTCTATAGTTCTAAGAAAAGAATTAAAAGCGTTATAAAAGGAAGGTATTTGTTACATGTTAGTAACAAAATTTGGTTTTGTCGACCTGAGGTAAGAGATGAGGCCGCAGCTCCATCCCGCGCTTAGGTTGGTACGTACCCCTACTTGGGCCGTAAATCGAAGTCCTCACCCCATCTCCCCTCCCTGGTTAGACAAGGATAGTGAGTTGATTATGCCATTGGTTACTTTTTTATCACAGTAATCTGCCCGCAGGCCATCATTGTTGATACAATGAAACTAATTATTTCCGTTAATGTATTCTTTTCGAAATTCTCATCTAAATACAGAAGCATTCTCCTTTGGTATCTCTCCTTCTTTGAAATGAGTGTAATTATTTTAAGTCTATCCTATTCCATTTTTTCACATCCTAATATGGCATGTAGTTTTGTAAAACTTGTTGTTTTGTTGTTTTTTTGCACATTGGGCGTTTGGGAATTATTTTGATCATATGCCTTCTTATTGCTCCATCGCCAGTAAGCCAGGCATTATGTAGATTAAACTCTGTAATTTTAATGATTTAATACTTACCCAATTTCCCGAAGTATTTTCACAATTCACCCCCCAGTTTTCTTCTTCGACTTTGCTTCTCTTATTTTTATGCTGGTCTTCTCTAATCCATTCGTAAATCTAATTTTTTCCTTCTTTCCATAAGTCGTTTATATCCCTGTATTTCAAAAGTAATTTTTTTGATATATTTAAATTTCCTTGGGACTATTAAAATTTTTGATACTTTATTATTTTTGTATATATCCTCTCTGTTTCTGATTAAAAAACCAAACCAGTATATATATATATATATATATATATATATATATATATATAACGCTTCCCAAGGTGTACTTGGTGGTAATTTTATTGATTTAAAACGATTAATTATGTTGGCTTGTTTAACTGATATTGGGCTGGGTAGAGCCAGATCTCCTCTTTTGTTTTGCCCTATATAATGTTTCCTTTAGGATGTAATATGTTTTATACCCCCAAATATAATTAATAATTTCATTGTCTACTTTTTCATGTTTTTTTATTTTCAATATCAATGGATTTAAAGATGTAGTTCACATTAGAATAAAAATAAGTTTTAGCCACTTGGGCCCCTTTGCATTATGCACAGTGGCGTTTGCGCCCAGATATCAATGTTTTATTTTTATCTCCATATGTCTATAGTTTTCTACTTCATTGTTTTTCCCAAAGTAAATCCCTAATGACTTAACTTAAACAATATTAGATCTGGATTTATTAGAACTAGATCTTTACTGAAACAATGGTAGGTCTGGTTCTTTGCCTTTTCTTGTCAGATGCATGCTGTTTGTAAATAAACATGGTTTGAAAGCCAGCATTCTTTGCCTGGTCTTTTGACATTTCTATAATGTCATGTTGTGGTATATTCAAATGTGCAAGTCATCCTTGTTGTGGATTGGATGTTATATTTAAATACTTTATCAGAGACAACCCCAGTTTTCAGTTTACCATAATTTTGATAACCTAAGTACCTTTTCAGTCTTATAGCACCCCTCTGTATCATTGTGTGATACTTAACAAATCTAACAGATTACATAGATTGTATATTGTTCTTGACACACTGAACTTACACAGGCCTTGTCAAAGTGACATGCCACCATACACTGTCATGCCATAATATTGTAATACTCCATCACGTACTGAGTGCTGTCCTTCTTAAAATGCTGTTCATGGGAGATATAGAGTGTACCGCCTTACAGTGCGAGTGTTAATGCCATCATACCTATACCATATTACGTAGCATATACAGCAGTGGTTCCCAACCTTTCTGGCCCGCAACCCTAAAAAATTACTTTTCTGAGCCTCATGACCCCGTTTCCAAATTTCGAGAAGTTTTGCCACCCTCAAAAATTTCTGGCGACCCTCCAGAATGTCTTTGCAACCCTGATCTGGGTCGCAACCTGGGGCTTGGAAACCACTGATATACCGTACATTTTACAGTACTGTTAACAGATAGGTATCATACACTGCAATCAAGAAAGACCGCTGTAATGCCATATATATATGCACCTTACAGCAAGACCAGTGTAATGCTGTAATACCGTATACCTCATTACATACCGTAAACAGTACTTGTTACCATGCTGTTCATGGGAGATGCAGAGGTTAACACCTTATAGTGAGACTGCCTTAGCATGAAGTACAGTCGAGATTCCTTGTTCACCGAAGTTTATGGTTATGAAACAAAAATTAAATATGTAACAATGTACATTCATTTGATATGACCTCAGACTAATTTGCAAACCTTTTGGAATTGCCCATAAAATATTAAGCTAATAACCCTCCATTTTAACTTTTCAACTAGTAACCTTATGCAGATTAAATAAAGAGGAGAGGGGTAAACCATAAGTAACCTAGTGTTGTTATACTTGGAATCGTTGAACTTGGCGAAGGGATGCATCTCTATGAGTCCTACAACCTCGTCACAAATGTAAGTCACTGTGATCCATATTTCATTATTCCCTGTCCTTGTTTCAGTTGTTTAAAGGTTGCTGGCCACCTATATTGTACAAACGTGATATTATTATAGTCATAAACAAAACGCATTTGTTATGCGTGCACACCATAAAATGTTTTAATTAGACTTAAAAATCCGCTTTTTAAATGAAAAAAAATTATTTGGCAATCTCCGTAAACAATCGGTAGTTTCCGCGTGCCAAAAAACGGATATGACGTACATTTATCCCTTCTATTCAACCTAGCCATTCAGGTGTTTAATTTCTTAATGTCAATGTGATATATCTTACGATCGTGCATTTGTACAGCAAATATGGTGCACTGTGTTGCATATGGATGTAACCAAAAGAGTGATAATAGGAAAAAGGGTTCTTTCTTTTTCCGAAAGACCCTGTTTACCAGGAAAAAAAGTCGATTCAAACTGGGGGTGAGGGATGGGAAAGTTGTATCATTTATGGCGGATAATAGTCAATTTGGCCCAATGACAATTCGGCCCAAAGACAATTCGGCCCAACTCGAAAGACAATTCGGCCCAGCTTAACAATAGTTTGAACAAGTTCTTTTTCTTCAAACAACAAGTAGATACTGTGTAAGATAGGTTTTAGGAATAGGTTTTAGGAAAAAAACTAAATTTAAACAAACTATCTTGATATTTTTTCAAAGAAAATAATCATACTTCGTAACGTACATATATATGAGAGAAAACACAAACTGACATATCTTGCTAGTTCTAATTAAAATATTTATATACATTTTTATGCTAAAAAAATATATGCATCTGCACAACGACATTCTCAATTTAAGTCTTCTGGTAAAATTATCAATATTGATTTATAAAACAATAATACTTAACAGATAATATTCTACAGAATACGTATACATTTTTCTAACGGTAGTGTTCATGAGATATTATAACAAATATATTTAAGTTTAGATTTCAGACGCTCATTACACATGAAAGAGAAAGAGAGAATAATGTTGAGCATTTTGTCAGTATTTAGTTGTTGCAATATGAAGCTCTTACCAGTTAATTTTATTGTTTGTTTTTATTTTTCAAGTTGTCTTGGTGTGCGCGCGCGTAAATTAAAAGCTTGTTATTACTAGTCAATATCGTTAATCATATTTGCTCGATTATTCCATACAAATAAGAAACGAAATAATTTTGTGTTGAATTTGTACACGGTACAAAAAAAAAATTGATAAACATACACTTATTTGAAAATAAAATGAAAGAAACTAACTTGCATTGTTATCATTTATTCCTTCTTTTTTCATAATGTGAAATTTATTAAAGAAAAAAATATATTCACAAACTCCGTATATGTAGCGGATGCTGGCTTGCGGTATGCATCTTGCTGTAGGCTTAGTGTGCATCGCTTATGTCAAATAACAAAATCGCGCAAGAGACGAAGATATCACCCGATTGCTTGAAGGCACCTGCCATTCACGCATAATTTACAAGGTGCAAATTGACCAAGATTGTCTTGTATCCAGGTTAACTATACGACGGTATCTCACAAATAAAAATCATTATTTTAAAATACATTCACTGTGAGTGCAAATGATAATCTTTTCGCTAGCATGGGTTACAAAAGTAGTATTAAAGCAAGTTATTGTTTGTATACTATTTGCCCAAGAAAACATCAATTATGATTACATATGGCAAACAAATAGAAGCCCGGGTGATGAATAAACGCAACTCGCCGAGAGCAATAAACTCCTTGCTTAAACGTACCGACATGATGTCAAATACAAAGGTTATTTTATTATAAAGCAAACCAACCCCGGAAACTGACTTTAGTATCTTTTAAGTGTGCCGATTTTTTCTTATGAAGTCGGTCGACATAAGGAAGCCAAGTTTGGTTCCTTTGGATTCTTTTAAGAGTGCCGATTCCTTCTTTTTTTTTTTTTTTTTTTTTTTAAAGTCGGCCGACATAGGGAAGCCAGCATTGATTCCTTTTTACTCGTATTTACGGAAAATTTCTAAATGAATTGAAACAATGAACAGTTTTGAAAGCGACACAATCTAGTGCGTGGTGCACGCATATCGATATAAGGCTGAACAGTAAAATTAGTTTCAGTAGTTTCATCTAAATGTTCCCTAGCCATAGTTTATAGTGTTTTATTTTTCGACAACAAGAAGCATGTACTTCGTCATGTGGGGATAAATGTATGTCATTTCCGGCTGGCGTCCTCTATAGGTGGGAAATCGTAGCTAAGGGGAAGTAACAGCGTTGTATACTTCTATTTCGAGTAATTAATTTATTATTTCTTCTTTACACGTGATAATTTTTTGTTCTTTTTGTGCGAGTATAACTGCTTTTAATCATGTAATGCAAATCTGATGTAAAAAGTAAAATGTTGGAGTATGGCCTGTGATCTTTAAGTTTATCGATCAAGCTCTGGTCATGTTAGAATCATTGAAGTCAGTGATTGTATATATTGCCTTTGGTACAACATCCTTACAAGAAAAGAAGGTAACTGTAATCTACATTTCACATTTTACTGGCATTGGTCATATTTTGTGTTGTTTTTTTTTTTATACTGCAGATTACAATATGTATACTATTCTATCTAGAATCAAGAAACTTGGGGAGAGGATGTATCTTGATATGCACTACTCAATTACGGAAGCAAGTCACAATGGCCCATATTTTATGCTGAAGTGACTTGGCTTAAATTTTTTATGATATTCATTTCTCGTGCACTGTTCATGCTAGATTCTTGAAATTGATGATGATATGCATCTGTTAGTTCCTCCCCTGTTGCAACAGAAGTCATGACTTTTTTTTACTTTTGTTAAGATTTTTTGTTTAGCTCAGGGTGACATGAGATTTTGGCATGCTTTGTACATACTATCTAGCCTAAAATCATTAAACTTGATGAGGGAATGCATCTTAAATAAGTAGTACATCTTTCTCACAAAGACAGGTCTCTGTGACCTGTATTTCATGCCTCAATGACTTCGTTTAAATTTGTGTTTGAAAGATTATGGTTTGGATGTCATTGATGTTAGAAGCATGAAACTTAACAACTTTCTGTGTATCTCTTTTACTACAGCACCCTTACAACTAAAACAGGTCACTGTGACCTACAGTTTATGCATTATAAACATATGTTTAGCATCTGTGTTTAGTTAATGACCATATCGATTTTTCTTTGCTATATACATCCTGGTCTGCACAGAAGGATCGTTATTGCCAGGACAGATGGAAATAGATATAAATATGTTTGATTGAAGGTAAAGTTTACATATTAATGATAGCGCATTGCAGAAGGTACTATACATGAATGAGTGTTGGAAACTGAAGAGTTTACTGCATGCGATTCACCTGAGATCTGGGCTTTAGTGGTTAATCGATGTCATTATATGTGGATATAAATTAAGCTTTTAATAGTGGTCATAATGGCTTTCGCTCCAACGTTACTCAAAGCTAGTAGAATCTGGCTTCTAGGGATTGGACACTGATAATAGCTTCTGGAGCAGATTTTAACAGCAATCTTTTTTTTTTTTTTTTTTTTTCAATAAGGAAAAGCAAATTCGTGTTTATCTTCTCATTATAGCACATCTACTTCGATACATAGCAGAATTATATATATATATATATATATATATATATTTTTAATATACAAATAATACTATCATCCAGGTTAGAGAATTTTTAATTCGTACTCTACGGAGATTCGAACCCAGGTCCGCGGGTAAACGGCACCCATTGCATTGCCTGCACGCACCAGCCCATATTCCGTCACGACTAAGCACGCATCACCGAAATATGATGGCGCTGAATCGGTGTTATATGCACTCGTGCGTAGCAGACACACTCGCATGACGACTGGTAAGTAACTCTCATCTGTCTACACAGTCGTTCCTGATTCGTATGAAAGAAATCAAGGTATACAGGCATATATATATATATATATATATATATATATATATATATATATATATATATATATATTGACGTTCACGGGGGGGGAGGTCAGGATTGTGAGGATCACTTTATTATGAATTTAGTTTTGTGTGATACTTAATGTTGACAATATACTGGGAAATACTGAAAATTTGAAGCAAATTACATAATGGTTGGTTACGTTCTGGTTTAGCCAGCGCTATTACTCAGTTGGCACTATTTAACTTTAAGGCCCAGATGATCGCTGGACTAACCTTGTTACTAAAAATAGAACTCTATGCATAATCAGTATGATTTGTACGAGTTTCAAACGGCAGAAGTTTACAATCTCAGGCTTTTATTGGTTTTGTTTTTTGGGGTGTAAATTGTGCTAGATGCGAGATTGATTATTTCTGTTGGTCACGTTTTCATCTGAAGCCAATGGATTGAGCAGGGAAACGGGCATGTATTGGCATAAATCATTGAGTGTATTTGGTGAAACATAAATTTAACTTCACCATTTTTCAATTAATTTTTGAAAATATTAGCCATAGTTTACTATTGAAAATATAATTGTTGAACAATGTGTTTTTTTTTTTTTTTTTTTTAGTCGTGGTCTAGGCCTTAGAAGTATTTCACATCAATAAAATACTTCGACGTTTCCAAACATGCTAGCGATACGATGCTTTTTACGTAACAAGCTAGCTGTAGTATGGACCTGTATTCCCTTGGAGAGCCCCTCAAACTCTTTCATTCATACGTTTGCTGATAGTTTCTTGGTGAGACCTTGATGAATACAACCACAGCCATGAAGGGCTCATAGGTGGAGTTTTCACAAGTAGTCATTTACTTTTGAAATTGTGAAGTGATGAAAATTGTTCATTAAAGTGAGGTAATTGTGTCTAGTTCCTTAAACTAAGATTATAAACTTGCATATAAAATTGGTTTCGGATTTTGTTTCCAGAATGTAATTCTTTTCAAATGGCAGTTTCATTCTGTATGAATTTTGTTTAATTTTACATATTTGAACTCCCTTGATGGAACCTCCCCATGTTAAAAACCTTTCTTTTTTGCATACTCTACTGAGTAAGTGGGTCAAACACATGGGTCATATAACACCACACAAAATAGTGCCAAATTTCATTCATAAAACTACCTGGTGACTGGGAGAGGTGGAGCCAGAAGATATTATGTAGATTAGCTCATTTCAGATTGGCTGATTGCTTGTAATTGTGATGTATGGCCTTCCGTAGCCTAGCTTTAGTTTCATTCATGAGTTAGCTAGCTGTGCAGAATTGGAGGGAAGTAGTTTTCCCAGGGTAGTAAATGCGACTCCATTCACAAACCACTAGTTCACCACCTGATTTTGTACAATACCTAAGTCTGTGCCAGATTTTGTTTGTGAAGATAAAGTTTGCGAATTAACATAGGCCCTGTTCACTACTTGACAAGGTGTACCTGACTTGTATATGACTCTTAAACTAAAAAAGGAGAAGAGTGATTTCTGGAAGGAACATATGTATACGTTGTGGAGCTGAGTAGATTTTCTTATCTTTCTGCTGTGCTGCGACTGGAGAAGAGAGGATTAACAGAGATTAAGCCGTCTGCTTATATTAGGCTGAAAGCACATGCCCGCTAGCCAAACTTGACATTGTGTGTATATAATCATTAGGTCGTTTAGAAAAGAAAACCTTCACCACTTGACAAATACATCCTGGACATTAAATTGTATAAGTCAATATTTGCCTTGACCAGGCAAGTTGGACCTAACACTTTAGGCCGGGATAAAGCGAGTCCCTAGGATACAGAAAAGTGTTAATGTACTTAGTTGAAGGTTGTTTGGCTATTAAGGAAGAAAGGGATGAGGAGAGAATGACCACGAGCTGATAAGCTAACTGACCAATGGGTTTGACTGGTAGACTGTACAGATCGACCACATGTGATTAATGCAAATAGGGCTTGGAGTTTAAATGGCCTATGCAGTTTAAATCACATCACTTGTCAGATTTTTGTCCAAGGCTGAAGGTAGACTTTTTTGCAGATGGTCAATCTTGTCACGTCTTTTTCTTACAGACTTAGTATTTTGTTTCTGTGATTTTTGAGCACTGGAAAGAGGTACTTGCAAGAGAACAATATGAGTGAATTGGAAGGAAAGATATAAGAAAGTTTATTTTGCAACTGAAATTTTAATATTTTGAGGTTAATGTGTCAAACTGTATGTATTCATATGTCCACTGAAGAACAGATGTAACTTCATATCAGGTGTTTGGCAAATACAGTTTGGATAATACATTCCGTTCGTGAAGATTTATAAAACTTGGAAATGATCGACATGATTGCGCCGGCACCACTAAATCTAAAGACAAGTCCGACACCCATGCGGAGGAGCTGTCACTTCCAAAGCGCGTGGCATACTCAAGGCAGACAGTTGTCAGTACCCTCCCCACATCGGGTATCTTCACCTTGTCATGGAACTGTGGGTAAGGTTACACACTTTCACAATACTTGTGAATATTTTGATGTATCCATATGGTAGAATTTCATCTTATGTGACAGGTGATTTATAGCAACATTACACTACGTAACATAAGATTTAAGCTGTAATACAACAATCTATTTTCTTGATAGAGTGAGAATTTTTAAAAATTCCAAAGATGTTTAGCAAAAATGTCAAAAAGTTTTATAAAATGTTTACTTGCAAACTTAAAAAAATGTTTCAAATAAAAATTTATGAATTATTTTAAACATGATTTACCAAAGATATTAACATTTTCTTAGTCTTTCATGCATTGTGTGGAACATGTAGGAAAATTAAGAAGTATTTTTACTCTTTAGTTTGTTTTGTTGAGATCTGAAAACCCTGAACTAGTCAGACTAGCATATTCACATACAAAGGTCAATGTAAAGATTGTAAAACTTTATCTTTTCAGATCATTAAAATTACAAACTCTTTGTAAATTACAATAATTAGCTTAATGATTATTTTATATAATTGCTGACAAGAAAATAGTCCTTAATGTGTTTGCGGAATATACAGAATTCACTAAAGCTTGTGAGAATTTTATGAATCTGAATTGTAACTCGATGATTGCATTGAAATGATATTATTGATGTCCAAAATGTTTCCACGCACTAGAAAAAAAAATGACTGTGATCATCATGATATAATTAAATCTTTGCCCAAAAATACTTCTAATAAATGAATGGTTAAAATTGTGCTTTTACCACGTTGACTTTCGTTCCAAAGATGCATAAGTGTGCCATTATTGCAGTTTCAATGGCACATCTACTCTACTCTTTGTTATAGAATGTCTATGAAGTCAGAAAATTTCTTTGAAAATTGGAGTCATGGTGGATTAGCATTTACCATGTTAGACTTGAAATCAGAAAGTATCCAGGTTAGAATTTTGCCCCAACTCACTGGGTGTATCTCATGGACCTTTTCCCAGTTGATATGGCATGATATTTAACCTTAAAGTGTTGATGTGCCAGTAAACACATTAAAAGACAGACAAGCCTTAAATTTTTTTTACCATTTATACAGGGGCCCATAAGGCCGAGTGGTCTGAGGACCATGCCTTTACGTATCGCTCACACATCTCACCCATTTTGGCATAAGTTTGTCTTGTCTTGACCAGCATGGATATGTGTGAAAGCTTGCAGCTAGGTTGGTGGTTCTTCACCAACAAATATACAGTACTGGCTGCCATGTGTAGACAGACTATCGTGTGCTGAAAAAGGGCATTAAACCCTTGAAGACAAGACCAGACCATTTATACATGACTGACTTTTGTGTATGAGAACTTTGCAAATATTGAATAGAAAAGATAGTGAAGTTTAAACAATTAGAGTTGGTACATTAGTGTTGTGTATCAAAATACCTATGTGTCTTACCATTAGTGAACCTGTTTAAACAAGCTTAACAACCCAGATGGGATTATGTCGGCATCCCAGGTGTGATTCTGTTATGATTCACACATGGTCCAACTTCTGATTGGTTTGAATAGTGTTTCTTTGGACTTGGAATAAACAATGAATATTTGATGCTAGCATCTACATATTCCCAAAAATGACAGCTCTATAGTATATTTTACATTACCCATACAAAAAATACAACTTGCTACCATGCGCTAAAGCATGCAAGAAAAGAATTTATTTTGCTGACAAGTTTGCCATTTTCTTTTAATTTAAGCAATTAGAATGGAGACAAGATTACAGGTTATTAATCATAATTTTAAGATTATATTATGTGAAAAGCTGAAAGCTTATTTTATGACCAACCTGCAGTTAAATACTCCTTGTGAGCTAATAGTAGGCGTACATTGGACTCTTGTTTCTGTGCTGAGATAACTGTATTTAATCAAGGGTTCCATCTGGAGGTGTTTAAAGTATTACAAACGGGGGCAGAATGGCTTAAAGATACAAATGGGGACAAAAGGGTTTA
Organism: Megalonaias nervosa; assembly: GCA_016617855.1. Lineage (NCBI taxonomy): Eukaryota > Metazoa > Mollusca > Bivalvia > Unionida > Unionidae > Megalonaias > Megalonaias nervosa. The sequence continues at coordinate 75,076 of JAECUM010095434.1, forward strand.
AAGAAGCATTTCCTTGCAGTTCCCATGATGTAAATGTTGCTGCACGACAAGAAAAATGTGACGAGGGAGTTTAAAAAACGTAGGTTGGATCCATCTTTCCCACTGCTGTATGTACCTGCTGACAAATCACATTGCAGAGTTTTAAGTTCTAGTCCTTCAGCCAAGACTGATAATTTCAACATGTAGAAATAGTGACAATTGGTTTGCACACGATTGTTGTAAGTTGACATATTTTATTTGCCCCACATAATTTATTAACCTTGTGGAAAGCAAATGGACAAGGGATTTTTCAAGCCCTGTCATCCTTTTCATGTTTGTTTATCAGGACAGGTTTTATGCCAAACTGCTTCCAGATGATATTCGTTGGCCTTGGATAATACATGATGATGAGCCATCAGTGCCTTATTATTATATTGATTCAGACAAGTTTTTAGGTCTTGCCAAAACCAGCAACACCAACAACTGGTCGGTAAAATTAAGGAAAACATTACAATTCATCAAATCTTGAAGTTTTAATCTACATGACTTTGAAATGCCCATTTTCCAAAATTCAAGGGCAAGTTGATTTGCACAAGGGCAAATAAATATCCAGATGCAGCTAACCCATATGTAAAATGAAATCTGATACTACACATCGCATGTTTTTACAGTGACAGCAAGTGCACTCAAGGCATGCAAGTACTGATGTGAAATTCACACGAGTACGGCCTGCAAGTACCCATGTGAAATTCATCTGAGTCTGGACGAGTAAGCTTTCAAAAATAGATCAAAGGTTTGGTCTTGAATTTCTAGTATGAGAAATGGCATCAAAATGACCGTGCAGCTAATTCAGCCATCAATACAGTTGATAAAAAAAAAAACAAACAACAGAAACATAAAGTGTCCTCTCTCCCACCAAGAGCCCAGTTTCCTGTCCCTAGGCACTTAAAATAAGCTGTTCAACAGGTCTTGACTGTTTTTAAGGATCTTCCGTTTTAATTTGACCCCCCAGCGGAAGAGCCCACTTTGAAAGAAAGCATAATTAATTTTGTTTTTAACCTTCCCATAGCATTCTTTTTTCAAATTAGTATATTTTAATGAATGAAAATAAGTACAAAACATGGACGTGAAGGAGTGGCAAGGTCAGACTGAGATAGTACAGCTTGGAATCAGTCAAATGTCATTCACAATTTGGAACCTGTCAAATGTCATGCTCGAGACCAAATAATTTGAAGTATGGTATGAAAATTTGGTTATAAATATAATATATAAACAGTATAGAATGATTATCCCAAATTTTAAGAGTTTAAAAGTTAACATTAAGATTTGTAAACAAATGATAAATGCTTGAAAGACTGCTGTAAAACCTACAAAAAAAAAAAAATGGGTGATCTCTTTACACCACCTTTAAAATCAACAATTTAAAAAAAAGTAAACCATGTATACCGTATATACTCGATTATAAGACAAGATCCAGATGCAAATTCCACAGACCCAGATCTGCCATTGCATAATGAACTGACAGATCTGTGTCTGTACAGTGTACAGTTTGTTAGGAGTAATGAGTATAACAAATAACATAGACCCTGATCTGCAGGAACGCTACACAACGGTAGATGAGAATTGTTGTTTGCAGTTGGATTCAACTTATAAGCAAGTACAGACAGTAATCAAATCAATATTTGTGCGCCACTTGCAAATGTTACTATAGTCACTAACAGAATTTGTTGAATGTGTCGCATCATTCCTTTTAGAGCACACCTGAGAAAGAACGAAATTATGAGCAACTTCATCGACTGAATTAAGGGGTGGCACCTCTAAACTGAACATTTGAATGTTGTTTAAACCTAACGTCTTGATTATTTCAAAGAAAGGTTGATGTCAGATAGCTTTTTTAACTAATCATTTCCTTCCTTCCTTCCTTCCAAACTTTACTTAGATTGAAAGAATTGTGAAATTTGTGATAAATGTCTATATTATTGCTTTAAAGGGAAAGTCACTTTTTGGCATTGGGTTTTCATAGGAAGAGTGTTTATGGTGTCCACTTTATACTAAACTAAAATGACAATGGTTGCTATCTTGTAATAAAACTAGTACTAAACTCCCAAATGACTGGCTATAGCAACATTTGGTTTAACCAATAGACATCTTGTGATACTTGGTCTTAAATGAAAATGGTGTCAGTCATGTCCAATATGACTGCCATGGTGGCTGTTGTAAAAACTTGTTATTACTCCTCTGAATGGGGTGTTCATTATGACATGGGGATCTTGACCAAAATACTTTAATTAGGTCTGATTTGTCTTAAATAAAAATGGTGCCTGTCTGACATCCTGTACGTCCACCACATCAGTTAATTTGAAAATGTTCTTATCACTGAGGAATGAGAGAGATGATTTAAACTCTGTGGGGTTGGTTGATGTGACTATAAGGGGGTAGTCACAGCAGTAGGGGTTTGATCTGATTATAGGGGGTAGTAACAGCAGGGTAATTTTGATGTTACTGTATTTGGTAATCACAGCAGTTGGGGTTTGGTGCGACTGTAGTGGATAAGCACAACAGTAGGGATTTGATGGCACTATAGTCAATAATCACAGCAGTGAGGCTTTGGTGTTACTGTGGGAGTAATCGCAGCAGTGGGGCTTTGGTGTGAATATTGTGGATACTCACAACAGTGGGGGGTTTGATGTGACTTTGGGGGGTAATCAGAGCAGTGGCGCTTTGGTGTGACTGTAGTGGATAATCAAAGTACAGGGAATTACTTGATAACACGGTAGAATTTTCCTCTAGGATCTTGAAAATATATGCTAAATATCTTCCAAAAACAAGCACTTGAAACAATAAAATGGACACGTCTTGATCAAAAGGAGGCCTTGTTTCATTATGTGTTGTTCTTGCTATTATTATTAAATCAGGAAATGGTGAGAGTAGTTGACTTGTAAAGTCCTATGTTTAATTTGTATTCCACCCAGTGGGATGCAGTAATACAATCCTTGTATAATCTTATTTGAGTGTTTGAATTTTTAAAAAAATATTTGTTAACAGAAGTTTATATGGCAGTAAGTGCTATAACAGGGGGTACATCCACCAATGTAAAATCTTGCAATTGCAGTACCTGGTTACCGTGGGTGGCAGTAATTGTTACATTACTTTATTAATATTACTAAACTTTATATTTCTTCTTCTGTGATTGAATTTTTTGATGTGCAGGATCTTGATGTTTATGACTTCATGGTGCTTACTTTTACATAAGAAATGATAGAACCAGTTACTAGCGTTTAGTGTGACATTTGATTTTGTCCTTTTGAGAAGGAAGTGGTACTGTTAAAATGACAGTAAAGCTTTGCTATACGAGTTTGAGCTTTAATTTTGGGCATGAAAGTATATAAATGTTAAATTATTCATGGACAACTGTTGAAATCTATCAGAAAGTAATCAGGAACAACATTCTTTCAGGGTGGGTGGGTAGGGTTACTGAGTGGTCCAAATTACTCGCCTGCACTGATCACTACCATCTCACATCTATCAACATGGGTTCAAGTCTCATCTTGGCCAAAGTGGGTACGGTATGTGAGAAAGCTTGGCAATAGTTCCCATGGGTCTGTGGTTTTTCCTGGGTTTATCCTCTACCATTAATACTGGCCGCCATGTAGAACCTATTGTATGGTGAAAAATGGCATTAAACCCACAACAACATTCTCTTGAGATTTAGTGCAGTGCTCTCACATGTTAATTATTGCAGCTTCTTGGATAAGTGGACTTTAATCAGAATGTCATTTAGATTAATGAATTTAAAAAAATTGACCATACCCTGCCATTAGCTGCAAAGACAGTTTGTGATGGAAACGACAAGTTCTTTTAATTGTATCTACATGATGCATTTGGCAGAGCATTATCCAGAGTACACACAGCTGAGCACTTCAGTGACAACAACCTCACACCTTCAAGCATCACTAAGTGGTGTTAATTAGCAGTTACCTGCTATGCATTGATTAGGTTTAGCTTTGGGCACAGGCTTATATGCTGCACATGATCATACAAACACAGAAATTACATTGATTACATGAATGGCCTTTTACTGTTGATAAAAGCGCAAGTTGTTGATGAAAATAGGACTGGCACTGTGTAAAGAACATTCAGGTATGAGAAATAAATGACCGGGCATGAGAAAAAAACGTGCTGTACCATTGTAAAATGACCAGGGAGTACTCAGATAGAGCCATGTAATCAAATGCAGACTGACATAGTCCTGGTCATTAAACTGTTTTGACATTCAGAAAGGCATGATTGTCAAGACAATCAAAATATCCCATCAGATTTTCAAAAAGACAGTTCCAAACCGGAGAATAAAAAAATACCCAGTATAATAAAGAGCTGTCTAGAGCTTTGGTCCAGATTTAAATGCCAGAGATCTAGCTTTCTTTTTGGGAAAAAGAAATCATTTGGGTTGCTGTCAAATTCTTGCTGAAAATTACATGTAAATTTTGTAGAATACAAAGGACCAGGTGGCATGGCTCCTGCCAAGTCATGTTTTGTTTTGAATCATCTATCAAAGGGTGTCATGTGTGTAATATTTACTTTCTGTATTGAATGGATATATCCAAGTAAAATGTAGGCAGTTGAATTCAAGGCGGGGTGTTTGTTGAGACGAATGCATGTATAGTAGAATATGACATTCACATCTGTATATACATGTAGATAAAATATCAGGTAATGGGTGATGCATTTGTCCTCACTTAAATAAAATCCTTTAGACAAACAACACAATTAACAGTGGTCAATGGACAGAAGATGCTGGACACCTTAAGTTTGTTTGATGTTCCTAGCCTGGCTTTGATACTCACATGGGCCAGCCTCGGTTAGCAGCCTTTGTTTCCTTGGGAAATGCACTTAGCTCTCATTTTTCACATAATATAGCATATAATGTGTTAAAAAGTGCAGTTAAAACCATCAAACTGAACCAACTAAACCGTTGACTGCCTGTAGAATTTAAGTTTTGCATTATTTTTCAATAGCTTAAATTCATGTACACTGGAGGAATTTGCACATCCGAGTTGCACTGCTGATCAAGGTCATGTGATTGTTCCCCAAGGATAACCAGTTCTAATGTGCATGTACTGGTCCTGACTGTTGCACCTATTCACCTGCATCATTTACATTGACTTGCTTTCACAGTAGAACCTGTCTTGAAAGACCACCCCTTCTGCCTTAAAATATTGGTCTCTCTAGACAGGTGGTCTCTCACAACAGGTCAAAACACTAATCAATAAATCTATTAAAGAGAACCTGATCTCTTAAGACAGGTGGTCTTTCATTGTAGTGGTCTTGCAAGACATGTTTTATTGTATTAGATTGAGTAACCCTTGTTACTGGCTGCATCCATTTGTATGATCAATTGTTACAGTTGGCAATAGAATGATATTAACAAAGTCGTTTAATATGAAAATTGAAAATGTAATAGGCTTGTAGCAGAGTAAATAATTCATGTGGCCACAAGATTTTAAGTGTCAAAGTCCCACATCTTTTTAAAGTTCATAATCACTTAAGTTTTTGATTTTCACACTCTGTAAGTTTATTTGAATAAGTTTTTATTTGCATATTTTACATTTATATGAAGGGATGCAGTCGATATACCCTAATTACTTGCTTTTAAGTCATGTCCAACTGCAAACTGCATAGACCAAGATCTGCCACCACATAATGCGCCAACAGGTCTGGGTCTGTGCAATTTATTAGGAGTAATCATTAGAACAGACAACATAGACCCTGATCCGCAGGCACATTATGTCATGGCAGATCTGAATCTTTGTTGTTTGCAGTTAGTCTCAACTTACTAGTGTGTAGACAAGGTAATCATGAGTGTTTTTTAATGGATAGGTTTCACTGTATAGAATACTTGTACATTAAAGGTTTCACGGAAAATCACAGATTAAGGAAGGGAAACTAAAGAAAACTGTTTATGTGTCTTGCAATTCCAGCTTTCATAACACCCATTTTATGTTTGAACACATCATGTTGTCATGTTTTGTTCATCTATCTAGTTTCAACACCATCTACCCAGTTTGAAACATAATGTAAACAGCTTGCATTTGGAATGAGGGAGAAACCTATTGATTTTAGAGTCAAAAGGTAAAAGTTCAGTGTCACTGCAACTGAAAGAAGAAAAATGATTCCTTGCACATAACAATAATTCTTCATTTTATACCTAGACCAGACTTTGTGGATGGCTTATACCTTGGATAATAGAAAAGTCTATTGATTTTGGTTGGTCTAAAAAACAAGTGAAAGGTCAGTGTCACTGATTGAAAGAAGATGAATGGATTTTGCATAATAAGTTAATTTCTAATTCATGTACCTCGATCAGAGTTTGTGGATAGCTTGTACTTAAGCTATGACCTATTGATTTTTGGGACGAAAGGATCAAGGTCACTGTTAAAATGAGGTTTTGAACAATAACTTTTGTTTTGGAAGTTCTGACCAGATTTTGTGGATGGCTTGTACTTATGATAATAAAGAATCCCTTACATTTGGAGATCTGAAGGTCAGAGGTCATGGCCAGTCTAATAAGAATATATTGGCATTTGCACAACAAGTTTACATGAAGACAGATACCTTTGGTCAAAGTAATTGAGGTCAGTAATGGGTAGGTCACTTAGTTCTCATTTACATAGCCATTTATGTGTAGAAAAGACTGTAAGAAACTAACTAGTCAACCATGTGCCTATACAGACTACTTACACATGCAGCATGCATATAATGTACTGTTCACATAATCATTTTCGTTTTAACAGGTGATAATCTTCACTTTGCACTGTTTTCACCACTCCTTAAATCACCATTGCCTACCATTATGCCTGCAGAAACCATTTGCTTTCCATATAGACTGGTTTACACATTTATTTCCAGCCTGATTTTCACTGTTTCTAAAACTTATCTTCCCAAGACCAGCCTTATCAAGACTAGACAATAATGTTGGGATGTTCCAAATCAAAGCCTACAAAGTTTTGGTGATAAAATCCCCATAGTAAGAGCTTCATTAGTGATAATTACCACAAGGTGTCAGTGCTTCAGTCTTGGACACTGCCATACATTGATGGCTTCTCTATAGTGATAAGAATAGTGATAAAATGCTTTAATAAAGTGTAGTTGGTGTTTAATGCAAGGAGTAGAAATGATGGATGGGGCAGTTAGTAGATAAATTTGATTATTTGGGTCAATAGAAGCTGTCAAATTAATTTATTTACAGCAGGATAACTTAACTTCTGAAATGTGATAAGCAGCCACTAGCAGACTTGCAGTATCAGTGCTGAAAGTCATTTTTCAAAGTCAGCATTCAGGTGGTGCAGCATGGGAGATTTGGGAATACAGTAAAGTCAACAATCTGATGAATGTTTAGTATGAATGAATGCAGCTTTCTAAGAACCATGTACATTTTGGCAAAAGAATGAATTTAATTGACCTTAATAAGTAAGTTTGTGCATGAACTAGATCCAAATAGCATAAGGAAAACTGACCAGAATTCATTGGAAAATGAATACATATGCATAAATTTAATAATTACAAGTTAATAAAAATCAATGGACTATATGAGTCATGAAGAAGCTTAACATGGCATATAGTCGTGAAGTCTGGAAATTTTGTGATGGTGTTATTTTAGTCTTCTGTGTGTTTTTTTTAAAATTTGTTTCTATACTGTTAATAACTTTTACATATTTTCCCTTAAACATCACCAGATTAAAAGCCAAACAGATAGCCCTGAGTGCATGAAGAAAATGACATACTGGCTACAGTGTATTAGCATCTATTGTCCTGAATGAGTCAAAATTGGAGTTAATTGCCACAGTTAACAATGCTATTAACCAAAATGACATCGTTCTAGAGCCAGCCGCTTGTGTTGAATCGGCATTATAGCGAGTCTCACAGCCTCGAAGGTGATTACTATCATTTTCCAATTACGTTGACTGTGAGTTGGGCCATCGTGCATGGCAAGAAAATCACCTGTCATAAATCATTACTGTCAATTTTCCTGGAACATGTATAGTTAGTAAACACATGGATTAGAATGGACCCTTTTTTATGATCATCTTGTTTTGTTCATCACTTGGTAAAAGAAGTTACATGTGCATGATAGAATTTTGTGAGAGCACAAAATTTGTGCAAAATTTCTTTAGGAATTGAATTCGCTTTATTTTAACCATACAGTTTTCTACATGTGTAAGAATTCTACCCAAATCAGATAAAGATTGATTTTACTTTGACAGTTTGCTTTGGTAGAAATTGGAAGCAAAGAGAAATACTCTGCTAAAACTATCAGTCATGAGACAAAAACATTCTTGGCACATAATAGATATTGTCCTACTTTTAGAGAGAGAAGATTTGAACAAGATAGTGATAATGCATATGTTTTGATAATGGGGATTTGATTTCGACTAAGTCTTCAAAAGTTAAAGGCTTGAATTAGCAGTCTTTTGTTTTTAGGTGATACAAAAACTCGCTGTATAATAAAAAAAACACTCTGCCAAACATGTACAGTATTTGTACAATGATAAGGTCAGGGAGCCCACCATGTAAACCTTTTTGAAAACAACTGGCCAGGGCTCATCAGGAGTACTGTATACACTCATAAGTCAAGTCAAACTGCACAGACCCAGATCTGCCATTGCATAATGTGCCAGCAGATTTGGGTCTGTGGAGTTTGTTAGGAGTAATCAGTAGAACAACATAGACCCTGATCTGCCAGCACATTATGCTATGGCAGATCAGGGTCTTTGGTGTTTGCAGTTTGACCTATAAATGCGTATATATGGTATGTACAGATTACTAGTGGTGGCCAGAATAAGCAGTATTTCATTTTGCGAGATATGTATAACTACCGTATGTAATGAAAAAATAGATCTAATCCAAATACAAAGAATGCTGACACTGATCTGCTGTTGTATCAGGGTTGGTGCTGTCTTTTGTACTGATTAGTCCTAACTGCATAGACTCAAGATCTGCAGGCACATATGAATGCAGTTTGCTGTTAGATATTGCTTGTATTTTAATATTTATTTTGGCTACTACTTTTTCTTCGCCCATTGTACAAAAAAAAGAGATGTGGTTTACAATACTGTAGTAATTGGATAGCTTTTTCTTTGAGGAAAATTTAGCATAGGCTGATACATTCTGATATGAAATGTTACCAAAATTTGGTAAACATAGGAGGTTGGTTGATGTTGTTAGTAATAACATTGGGTATGGTTTGATCTTGGTGGTAACAACATAGGGTATGATTTTATCTTGGTGGTACTAACATAGGGTATGTGTTGATCTTATTGGTATTAACATAGAATATGGGTTGATCTTGGTGGTAATAAAGTATGGGTTGATCTTGGTGGTAATCACAGGGTATGGGTTGATCTTGATGGTAATCACAGGGTATGGAGTGATCTTAGTGATAATAACATATGGTATGGAGTGATCTTAGTGCAAATAGCATAGGGCATGTGTTGATCTTGGAAGTAATGAGATATGGTATGGGTTGATCTATGTAATAACAATATATGTTTATCTTAGTGGTAATAAGATAGGGTATGGATTGATCTTGGTGGTAATAAGATAGGGTATGAATTGATCTTGGTGGTAATAAGATAGGTTACAGGTTGACCTTGGTGGTAATAAGATAGTGTATGGGTTGATCTATGTAATAACAATATATGTTTATCTTAGTGGTAATAAGATAGGGCATGGATTGATCTTGGTGGTAATAAGATAGGGTATGGGTTGATCTTGGTGGTAATAAAATAGGGTATGGGTTGATCTTGGTGGTAGTAAGATAGGGTATTGGTTGATCTTAGTGGTTAATAACATAGGGTATGGGTTGATCTTAGTGGTTAACAACATAGGGTATGGGTTGTTCTTAGTGGTAACAAGATAGGGTATAGATTGATCTTGGTAATAAGATAGGGTATGGGTTGTTCTTAGTAGTAATAACATAGGGCTATGGGTTGATCTTGGTGGTAATAAGATAGGGCATGGATTGATTTTGGTAATAAGATGAGGTATTGGTTGATCTTAGTGGTTAATAAGATAAGGTGGGGGTTGGTCTTAGTGGTTTAACAACACAGAGTGTGGGTTGTTCTTAGTGGTATTAAGATGGGGTATGGGTTGATCTTGGTGGTATTTAAGATAGGGTATGGGTTGATCTTAGTGGTAATAACATATTGTATCTTGAAAGTTCTTTGAGAAATATTCAAACATTTTTGAGTAGTTTTGCCTTCCAGTGTAACCTGATGTTTATCTGAAATACATTTTTTGTCTAACTGTAATTTAATTAACCCCCTGTGGACAAGGAGATGATGCATAGTCCTGTCTATGGTTGAGGCTAATGGATGCAGCCTGTTCACAATGGATGCATCTTTTGATATCCTTCCAAATGAGGCATTCTTGGACTTCTTAAAAGAATGTGGTTCATACAGAAATATTTTGACTTGATATTTTAAGGATTTTTTGGTCATTGTTTTGTATGGCTTTTTGTGGAGATTTGCAAAATATATACCTTTTCTGTCACAGTCTCTTGCAGATATACTTGTGGTCAGATTTGGCAAGGTTTATGTCTTGACCATATTTTTAAAACTTTAGTCGTGATCTTTGTGATGTGCTTTTAAACATTATAAATACATTTGTTAAATTTGTTCCTTTTCATTTGGTTTCCTTTTTTTGTTATTTTTTTTTATATGGCTGTGATGAGAAAAGAGGTCCTGCTGTCTTCACAAATAATTTTCATTGGGTTTTTAACTTCATGGTTTGTGGCAATGGCTGCTGCATGCAAAAAAACAAATGCCATTTCAGACTAACATGTACTTTGCCCGACTACCACATGTACATTGTCCGACTACCACATGTACTTTGTCAGACTGCCACATATACTTTGAAATATTATTCTCGCTGTCCCTTGGTATGACACCATAGAACCCCAGAAGCCTAACCATTAGACCTTTATATATATTTTCCTTGCACCTTAATGTTCATAGACAAGACAAGGATATAAAAGGAGGATTTTCCAGTCATTCATCTTAAATTAGCATTATGTTCAAATAATAAAACTCTGCCTTTTCTCTTTGATCCAATAATATCAAATGATTTTCCCTGGTCTTTGCTTTTTCTGAGCAGGTGCTTGAGTGCATTCTCCTACATTTACCAATTTGTAGAGGAGTAATGTTTCACCATCTGTTGGCCATTTATTCCCCTAAACTGGACCACCTTGCTCCAAGGCCATTAAGGGAACAACCATTTATTGTTCAGAAAGGGAAGGGTCTGGGATTTTCTTTAGAGCCAGGATACTTTTTTTCTTTCACATCAAGATAGTTTAATAATTTTTTCAACTATGTTAATGGATATAATTAGTTTGGATATAATTAGTTTGGTGTTCTTGAAATCAGAGCAAGAATATTTGTTCAAGATATTTATTGGCCAGAATTGTTTGGGGTTAATTTTATTTCAATCCCAAGCACACACCCCCACCCCCTGCCATTGAATGGATGGTTTCTAATGTACATGCAGGGGCCAGGTTATGCATGGAGTGAAAACTGCTAGACATTGAGAGAAAATTTGTGTATAGAGAAGGGAGATGGAATATAGGGTTTATGAAAAGGGGTAGCATGAATTCAGGTATTCCTTCCTTAGGGCACGAGAAGTTCAAGAAAGTTTAAAGAAAGAATGGGGCATAAAAGGTATTAACTAGATTCAATAATTTTCTGTCTGATTGTTGCAGTGAACAGACCTTTGAATAGAAATCCTATTGGTCACTTGCTTGTGTTTTTTTTTTCCCATTTATCTCGTCATCTTTTTATATCTTGTGTCATAGATAAAATTAGATCTTTTTAGTGATCATAACCAGAAATATTTGATGCCATTGGGGTAACCATGCATTAGTATCACAAAATCTTTTTAAAATGATAGGTATTGACCTTGTATTGTATGTAGATGTGATGTACATTGCAAATTACAATAGGTGTGAAATGGCAAGGTGACTTAGGTAAACAGTATAGTGTAGCATCAACAAGGATCAGTTACCAGGAAGTAGTTTTCTGCTGCAATCAAGTTAGGGAGTATACCTTTCAGTTAGAAAAAAGCATTCCTAACAAAAAGTTAACTTTTTAATAAAAAGGCATAGGAAAGAAAAGTCAAATAATCCTTTCACAAACTAAAATATGTTGATAACTATGGCTTTGAACTAACTTATAGAAAAGCAGATAAAAGGAGATTCATCGAACCATGCAGCTTTAATTGGTCTCTTCCAAAGTCATGTCAGCTTACACATGTACACTATGTGTGAGGAGCAGGTGATATATGATATCTTTCCCCCTCTTGTTATGGTGCTTTGGTTATAATTATCTAGGAGATTATCAACCACTGTGTTATTCCCCCAACCACCCACCCCAGCATAAAGCAAACAGTACAATAAAAATGAAATTAATGGATGGAACAACAGATCTGAGGAAAGATATTGAATAGAATAACATGAGCCCCAGTATTTAAATATAACAATTTAATCTAAAATACAACAGTTTAATCAGTTACATAAACAAAATAAAATTGAACATGACATTTGAATGATATACTTTCTCCTAGAAATAGAATTACAGAATTTGTGCAAAATGAAAGTGGTTCTGTTATACTGATAAAAAAATTTCATCACAGAAGTGAGTGAATGATCGAACTCAGATTGCCTGCATGCAAGCATTACCTGATTGCTTCCAGTCCTTTCCAAATCAGTGTTGGTGACTGGTCAGCATTGCCATATTTCTTTTCCTTTTCTCTCTCTCAAAAAACACTTCGGGTCATCAACTGTAGTTTGTTTGCAGTCTGTATACTCCTTTCCACTGTGTAGCACAGGCATGGAGCTATTTTTCCATTCAAATAAATAAAACAGAACCTAAATATTTGAAATGTTTTTCTTTTTGTCATCAAACAATATTACCTCTCTTGTTATGTCAGATATCATTTTACAGTAACTCAACAGAACTAAGCTATATATGGTCAGTTCACAACCTGATACTGATACACAATCATGTTAACATGATATTGTCATTTTCCTAGCTGCTAGCCACATTCCTAACTGCACCATTTGCATAGAAATAAAAAAGGGTGCTCTCCGATTTTAAGCGTATTCATAATTCTGTAGCTGTGAAATGAAATGAATTAAAAACTTGAATAAAATACCAAATTTAGCAATATATTGGAATTATGGGGTTGGGGTCAGTATGGTATACAGGATTGACTACAAATGTTCCTGATGAAACCAGTGTACAACAGTAAATCAAAATTTTTTTTAGAGCTCTGGTTCTGGTTGATTTAAGGTGGTTCTGGTTGATTTAACAAAAGACTTTCTTGACCTTGATACGACCCCTGTATTCTATACCAGGTTTTTCATCAACTTGCCATAATAGGGGCATATTGCCACGTTATGCATTGTCGTTTCTGGGAGTGCCTAAATGCCAAAATAGATATAATGATGTTAGTAAGCAATATTATTATCCATCATTTTGTAATTACATAATTACTGTATGAATGGGTGTTTTAATTTTTACCGATTTAGCAGGTTTGCAGTTTTCACATTTTGCTATGTTCGTTTCTTCTACAAATGTTGCCAAACATGTTGGGTAAACAGATATTTGAATATAGATATTAATCTCTGATGTTTGCCAGAAAAAATGTTTTATAATTTGACTGCTCGGTTTGCAGTCTTGATTACCTTATTCTTGTGTATGGCTGGAACCAGAGATCAATCTTCGGACTGCAGAGGTGCTTACTAGTTGCATCGCTACTTTGTCAAACAGCAAATTGTCAACCCACATTGCTATAATATGAATTAGTTAAAGCATGATTGCACATGACTCAAATTACAATAAATCCATGGTATATGGTTGTCTTCCTTGCCAAAGTGAATAAAATTGATTTTAATAAACTGAAGCATTTGTCAGTGATACACCAGGGACAGAAGGCATTTGTCCTTTATATATAGACAAACATCTTTCACATAGATATGGCATGATAATTTCTGCATACAGCGTGAATTCCAGAATCACAGCCTCAATTGTGCTATTAAGTAATCAGGGAAAATATTGTTACCTCCCTTTACAATCTGCTGCTGTCAAACCCTGGTTCTGTGACACAGAAGTGAAAATTGAAAGCGGGATTCCTTTTTGGCAATTAGGGGTTAAATTTTGGGAGTTTTTGTACCTGATAATTACTAACAATGATTTTAAAAGCATGTAAAAGTGGCCTTCATGAGCACATGTCCTACATATAATGGTCTCGGCTGATGCAGATATTGCTATATTTCAGCCTATCATTTGATATAAATCATAACTCTTGTGATGCTGTAAATTTTTTAAGGGACCAGTGGACCAATTTTGTTGTAGTACTAATGAGAGGGTACATATGGTACCAAATCGTGAATGAACCCAAGCTAATCCAATGGGAGGGAGAGATGGGATAAAGCTGTGATACACCAATCAAGTTCATCCTTTGCCTCTGAACTTTAGTTCCTGGCACAGTTCCATACTGCACCATATGTAATCTGCTTTGCCACTGTAATAGAAATTTGTTCCTGCTGTACATTAGAAAACCCCACAAAATATCTGCATTGCTACTTCCTTAAGAAGGGAGAAATGCTGCAGTTTTTCTTCTTGCTTGGAATGAAAATTTTCATGCAAAGGCACACATACTTTGTGTATATATTTATTTATTTATTTATTTATTAAACTTAATTTTTATATCCCATCATGGTAGTGGCAGGATCATAGTGTTACCCTTGTATCAGTCGCACCTTGGTCAAGTTTACATTTGTCAATTTCAGTCAGTGTTGTGGGGCATTTGTGTTTCATGAACATATTTCTTGTTTTTTATTTTACCTTTAAGAAAAAAAAACAACATTGTGCAGTTTATACACATTGATTTGCTTGGTATTTGGTTGCCTAGCAACATTTAAAATTTGTCCTGCAAATGGTTGAGGTATACAATCCAGATCCTCTGGCCCTTTCATTGGGCATACAGAGTTGCTTAAAGTGCAGCAATATATAATGCAAATACCAAATTATCTGAATGTTTTTTCACTGGTTATATAGGATATTTAGTACGGTAGATTGGAATTTAATTATTATTTCACAGTATGGAGCCTATGTTGAATTTACTTCCAGGGGTGCAGAATCAAAAATAAAATATTTTGGTGTCTTGAATGGGTCGTTCAAACTGTAGCTGTTGTCCTGTCTGCTCAAGAATGGTGCACATGGGTCTCAAGTGATCGAAGTATAAACACTAGAATTGTGATATTGATTCTAATTTTTGTGTTAAGATCCTGCCAGTCTAAAAGCATCAGATGTAGGTGATACCATATGACATGGAAACATTGTTTTTGCAGCTAATCAATTTTTTTTAAGAACATAATTTGAAAGTTACATTATCTTGCCAGATTTGTGTGTTAATTGCTCTCATTGTGAATTTACTAGAATGCATTGGGTAACTGTCAGTATTTGGCTATGACGTTCGTATGTTCTCTGTAATTCTGTAGACATATATTTTACAAGGTATGATTAACCAGCTAAAATCGTCACTATATTTTGCCCCAGGTTTAGGTCGTTTACTGGGTGAGTCCAAAGGGATGATGTTTGAGGGTTCTAAATTTGTAATTAAATCATAAAAAGCCATGTACTTCCTAGAAACATGGGCAAAACATGCTCAATACCTTTGATGTATCTTATGTCAGACATGTTGTATGGACTGGTTCCATGTTTACCAGAAATAACTGCATTTATAGATACAAGACATGGTGAATCATTCTGATTGTATCATACTGTAGCAACAACTGTGTAACATGGATATGTTCTTTTTTATTGTCACAAAATACAGTCAGTATTTGATGTTTCATTGGTAAATGTCCAATTAAATTATGTACAAATAGTTTTACTGTTTTAGGAAATACTGAGTTAAAGTGAACTTGCAATATTAAAAAATTCTGTCAGTTCTAACATTGTGAAGTGCATCATAGATTTGGTATTGGTAAGATAGTTTGGGTGCCTGGGATTTTCTTGTTAACAATGATATTTTGTTTCTTTTGTCTTAATATAATTGATTTAAAAAAAACCAAACTAATGAATATAATGAGTTCTTTTTATCTGCAAATCAGAGCAAGATTGGTTATTTTTGCAAGCTGTTTTGGGCCCAGGACCTCCAGCCAAATTTAAATAGTACCTTATGACAGAAAAGTAATCTACATTTTTGTTGCAGTATAGGATGAATGTAAATATTAATGCATGCATATTCACTCCAAGAGGCAATCGGAAGAAATGAACATAACCAATATTTCAGCACATGCCTTGAGAACAAGGTTGAGGAATAATTTGTGTAGTACAGGTAATCTGTATAGTACAGGTAATCTGTATAGTACAGGTAATCTGAATAGTACAGGCAATCTGTATAGTGCTTGTAATGTAAAGGTAATCTGTATGGTAGAGGTAATCTGTATAGTGCTTGTAATGTAAAGGTACTCTGTATAGTACAGGTAATCTGTATAGTACAGGTAATCTGTATAGTGCTTGTAATGTAAAGGTAATCTGTATGGTAGAGGTAATCTGTATAGTACAGGTAATCTGTATAGTACAGGTAATCTGTATAATGCTTGTAATGTAAAGGTAATCTGTATAGTACAGGTAATCTGAATAGTGCTTGTAATGTAAAGGTAATCTGTATGGTAGAGGTAATCTGTATAGTGCAGGTAATCTGTATAAAGCAGGTAATCTGTATAGTGCAGGTAATCTGTATAGTGCAGGTAATCTGTATGGTACAGGTAATCTGTATAGTGCAGGTAATCTGTATGGTACAGGTAATCTGTATAGTACACACAATCTGTATAGTGCTTGTAATGTAAAGGTAATCTGTATGGTAGAGGCAATCTGTAGTACAGGCAATATGTATATTTAAGGCAGTCTGTATAGAGGTAATCAGTATAGTTAATTAAAGTACAGATAATCTATATATAGTATGGGCAATCTGTATTTTATGTTCTCTATCAGGGAAATGTACATGATGGTTATGTTTTGTACAGAAATGGTTTACTACCCATTAGATCACCTTTCATACTCATGTACAAGTCTGATCCAATTACAAGCTACATAGACCCATATCTGCTATTGTACTGGTCCATTTGGGTCTGTGTTGTTTTGTTAGGAGTACAAACATCATGCACATCAGGGTCTGTGCTGCTTTGCAGTTCAACCTGACTGTGAGTGAATATAGTGCTGTGTTTTTTTGTTTTTTTTAGGTAAGACAATCAGTTTGTATCCTGATTACAGATAAATGCTAAGATCATTTGTTTTAATGGATACATCTTCTGGTTTTGTTTACATCACTCTGACTGTGCCTGGGGCAACCATGCATTTGCCATTTACATTCACTTTAAGTCAGAAATAAAGAACTGTATAAACTTTTCATATCATGTATGCACTGAGGTTTGTTACAATGCACTTGAAAAGCTTGCAACTGACACAAACCTTTTAACTATATACCATATATAGAAAGATACTTTATTTTCTAAATTGAATAAAATATGTATGTAGTAGTCCTTGTAAATATTACTTGATCATTGCTTTAGAAATAAATTGAAATTTGTAAATTTATGTAAAATTTCACAGAAGTCCAAAAGTTTGTTGTTGACAATTATTGCTTTGTTTTTGACATGCCTGAAAGACTTTTATTTAGATTTAGTATGATTGATTTTTGTTGATTAAATTTTAATGGCACATTGGCAAATTCTAGACTATAAAGACTTGAAATTTTCTGTCAGTACTAGCAACATTATGATGTACCAGTATATACTCGCTTAGAAGTCGAGTCCAACTGCAAACAAAAAAGATCCTGATCTGCCATAACATAATGTGCCTGCAGATCAGAGTCTGTGTTGTCTTTTCTACTGGTTACTCCTAACAAACCACACAGACCCAGATCTGCTGGCACCTTATGCACCAGCAGATCTGGGTCTATGCAGTTTGCAATTGGACTTGTCTCATAAGCAAGCAGATAGCTTAAATCAGGCTATTTTCAGTTTTCTCTGCTATTTTCAGTACACAATATTATATGGAAGTAAGTTCTTGTTCATTTTTCAGCTACCAATTTATGGGGATACCAGTATTGTCACCTGTAAAATGCTACCTTGCGAGCACAAGTTTTTATCCCTGCTGTAATGTGTCACATTAAACATATAAGTGACTAAAAATTGTATGTTCTTCAGATTTGTACAGATCTCTCTAAAATCTCCAGATGTGTAAAATCTCTGTACAAATCTCCAGATGTATACAAATTTCTGTAAAATTTCCAAATGTGTGAAATCTCTCTACAAATCTCCAGATATGGAAAAATCTCTGTAAAATTTCCAAATGTGTAAAATCTCTGTAAAATTTCCAGATGTGTGTAATCTCTCTACAAATCTCCAAATTTGTACAAATTTCTACAAATTTCTACAAATCTCCAAATGTATAATGATCTCCAAAAGATTCAAAGTGGGATATAAAATGTTGAAGACAGTCAAGTCAGTAGGAAATATTTTTGTATATATTTATAGGTAAACTTGTCAGGAAGTTTTTATCTTTTTTGGTTTCTTGGAAGTTTGGGAGGGGAGATCAAAGTGGATTCAAAAGTGTCTCTCTTTTTATGCAGTGCTTCAGTTTTAAAATGTCATCATAGCAGCTATTGAAAGGTGAAGTCACAAACAATTGCGCTCCAACTTTTTTTTTCAGATTGATATACATTTTTTTCACATTGGTACCACAGGTGGGCAAACACTCTGATCCTAACTTTGGCTAATACCTCTGACTCTTACATACCCAGTTAAGGCTAATAAGGGTACTGTATACACTTGCTTTTACATCGAGTTAAACAGCGAACAACAAAGATCCTAATCTGTCATAGCATAATGCCCCTGTAGATTAGGGTCTATATTGTTTGTTCCACTGATTACTTCTAACAAACTGCACAGACCCAGATCTGCGAGTGCATTATGTAATGTACAGTTTGCAGTTGAACTCCACTTACAAGCTAGTATATATGGTAACATGGATGCAGTATTTACCATAATCTTTATTCTTGCCAATCCTTATAGTCATCACTCAAGCCCTTATGTAACTATTCTGAGTCCCATTTAACAAGGACTTTTGAAGTAAGTAGTCCAACACAGATGTTCAGATATAAAGGTTTGATTTTGGGCTAATCTGTTGACATAATTATAAGAAAGTCATGATTACCGCCTGTATGTACTCTTACTTTGTGGCTAGGATGTCTCCACAGTTTTCCATTTACTTGCAAATACATGTACTTGCATAATGTATTTATGTACAATCAATGTCTTATTTTAAAGAATTGTGCATTGTTATAGTGCAGCACTTCCTCTTTATCAGGTCCTTCATTGTAACGCTTCCTATTATTTCAAACTTTGTTTTACAAGTTTAATTGTCTGAGGTATTTAGAACTGTCTATAAAATATTAAGCAAGAGCGCTTGAGGAGTTTGATGAAAAGAACTTAAGGCAACTACATACATGTTGCCAATTATTTGAGCTCTTTGAATTTAGAGGAGTCTGTGCTGTGTTGTGTCCCAAATTTTGCTTTACTATTTTAACCTTATTGTTTGATACAGATTGAAAGCTGACAGGTGCTTAACTAAATAGATATTTACATTTGTAAAAAAAACATGGTATGAAAGTAAAAATGTCCTCCTGTTCACATTTCAAAGTCAGAGACAGCTATTTTTTAAAATTTATTTCTGGTGTTTGTCTTGAATCTAAGCTAATATTATTACCTTTTCTTTGAGAACCGAAGAACTGAAGTAAACAAAACTACACATGATCGTAACATTGAAACACCCAAGGCTTTTAAACAAATTTAAATATTTCAATATTTGAATGAGAGAAATCGCTGATACAACAACTGGAGTAATTCATACACAAGTACCTATAGTGAATTAAGATTCTGCCATAAGAAATTTTGTTTAACCACAGGTGTACTCCCTATGTAAATATTTTCCTTTATTAAGCTATTAAAATGGTATACTCTGGTTCTACCCCTTGTATTTACTTACCTGTTGTATCTGGAGAAATGTTTACACATTTTCACTGAAGATGTCACCATGCTTGCTAGTAATACCCAGTGGGTAATTTCTCAGCTGACTTCTCCTCAATATGGACTTCTATTAGAGAATAATAGATTAAAAGAACTTCTTTATTGTTGTTACCTGGTGCACATTCAGCCTTACTTATCCTTGTCACTTAGGGATCCAATCAACCTACTTAGGGCTTAGAGTGAAAGAACCCTAATTTCACACATTGGTAAGCAGGGGAGTTACTTTGAATATGGGCTGGACTTTGTGTGGGAATTCTCCAGAACTTTGTGACCAAATTGCAATCATAGTGCTACCAGATGAATGTGCCATCTATGTCTGCAATTCTGATTTGGACTTTATTCTTGTGCACCATCAGCTTTACAGCCAAGAACTACTGGAATTGAGCCCAAAAAACCTAGTATACTGAACTAAAAGATAGAACTAAATGATGAATTTCACTTGATGAAACTTCTTTAATTGGTATGTTTTTTTAATTACAGTGCTGCCTCTGGTAAGCATCAGTGACATTTTTATTGATCAACATTTCATTGAATACTTATTTACGGTGTAATAAGAATGCTCTTTAGAAAGACTTTAACCAAATATTATTTATTTAAAGCTGAGAATTTCATAATGACGATTCAAATTTCCATGGACTACCTACTGTTTTGGGAAGTAGCATATTAAGGTTTCAATTACCAGTTTTGATCAAGGTTGTTTTCACATTCAGAAAATGGGTTAAATTTTGGGGGGAATTTCTCGATTAAAAGAATGGGATCCATACCTGATCATGTATTATAAGCAAGTTTGCGAGTTATTGAGGAAGTGGATTATTATTATTATTATTATTATTATTACTATTATCATTATCATTATTAAAAATTATATAAAAATCAGAAATAATCATAAAGCTTGCAACATTATATTGAAAATGTGTGAGACAGAATATTCTGTTATTAATATAATTTTGTACTATCGGAATTCACTTCTGTCATTTTCTCCTAAAATATAAGTGTTATAAATTTGGTATTTCCCATGTGAGAATTTAATGACGAGAAGTTTTTCATGAAAATGCATTCTGTATGGGTAGTAATTTTTCTGCTAGGTTATACTGGCTACCTCAGTATTTCTTTGGAAAGTTCATCATTTCATCAGTATGATATTGTCTGTAATATGTTGAATGTACTGTTAAAAACCAATGAACCATTGTCCCTTGATCTATTATACTTGACAGCAAAAGCTGATTAGGCTAGTGAGATTCCTGCTGAAAACAATGCAGTGTTTTCTTCTCTATGTTTGCTGCATGTTGCAACATTGTCTCAAAATTGTAGAGATGAAATTCGATCTAATTTCACCACAGAATTTATATTTTTAACATTGTTAATGTTCTATTTTTCAGATGTTCCCACCTCCACACAAGTTCCCCCCCTCACCCCAGGGACAAATCAGAAAATGTCCCAGGCACTTCTTGAAAGTTTCAAGACTTTTGAGAAGGAACAGCAACGACTGGGCATTCCAAAAGGTTGGTGTGAAAAAAAAAAAACCCAACAAATTCAGTACAAATAATTCATATGAGCATTATCTTGCCATGTAACTTTCTCTTTTTAAAGTCAAAACCAGCAGACAGAATTCTTTTAAAAGAAAAGGCAGTTAAGTTTTAGAATGTGTGCGGACTTTGTAATTTGTATTTTGCAGATTTTTTTGACAATTTTCTGTAATGGTGTGCCTTCATTCCTATCATGATCTATGCCATTCTTGACTATTGTGATGATGTACCCATAATTTTTTTAATACTTTGATTCCCATGTTCCCTCTCTCTCTCTACCTTCTCTCTCCTCACCCTCACCCTACCCCCCCCCTCAAGCCCTATGAAGCTGCTCAAAATTCTAATGACTTGTGCACAAATGGATAATACCCCAGCATCATCCAAAATCTTGAACCATTTGGGAAAGAGTGTAGGTGGATTTGTGCAGCATCGCCCACGCACTACTGTATGCATGTAATCAAGTACACATAGATTTACCCACTCCCATCTTTCCTTTGAAGATTTAGGAGTAATAGAGTTCAAGCTAAAGAAAAAACAAGTATAAAATTACAGTCTGTAATGTTAAAGGTTACTTTGCAATAGCAATTATCCAGTATTGGCAAACCATGATGGCTTTCTATGGAAGATGGCTTGCTACAATCTTACAATATTCCTTATTCACGCATCCTTTTGCTTAAGACATAAAACCTGTTGTTTAATGACAATTAAGGGACCACACAACTTTGTTTTGGGGATATTTTTCTGTTATATACAAGTCAAATAGGTAAACGTTAAAAATAGGAATTTATAAATGTTGTTTTTATCCCCAGTTTTTTATAAAGTGCTGAAAAAGACCTTGGCTTTAAGGCCATTTTGAACTGTCCTATTGCAGACAATTATTATCGCACAAGAGCAACCTTACTGATGATACAATAAATTGATGTGTCATCAGATGTAGTAATATGTAATAGCTGAAACTTGCTGGTTTCTTAAATTTGTTTTCTTTCAAAAATTCTGGAATTGCATTAAAAATTGCAAGTGCAGCTTTTGATTGATATTTGAGATATATGAAATGTGTTTTTCAGCAGTTATCTTTCATTACGAGAACCTTTTTTTTTGCATTTCTTGCTTGGTGTTTATCTGCCAAAAACTTTCCCAGTCAGTATCACTCCAGTTACCTCCAAGTTTCTTTCAGATAGTCAGAGTTACATGACTCCTATTGGAAATATATGAAGATGTTCCTTTTGAAATGTCCTATGACAGGTGTTCATTATATAGAGGTATTTGCTAAAAGAGAGAATACATCTATAAATTAATTGTATGAGTTATTTGCTAAAATCTAAATATTTTTTTTACCAAGAACAAAATATTTGTAAGAGCCAAATTGGCTTATCGGCCACTATGTTAAACAAGCAACCAAAAGGGTGCAGGTTTAAATCCCATTATGTGATATGCCGGAGTTGGCGAATCCCAGGAAAAGGAATAATTATGATTATTAAAGTTTTGTCATTTAGTAAAAAGTACCAAATGTGATCACTTATAAATCGAGTCAAAATACAAATAACAAAGATCCTGATCTGATGTAACATAATGTGCCTACAAATTGGGGTCTTTATTGTTTTTTCTACTGATTACTCATAACAAACACAGACTCAGATTAGACAGCATTATATTATGCAGTGAATATATTCAGTAATCTGAAGCAATTTATTATGTTATTATACCCAATCTTTTGTTTCTGTGATGGACAGAGATATTATTTTGATAAAAACAACTGTTAATGGAGTTTAACTTCGCAACCACAGGCAGTATTACTGATTTGGGGATAAATTCACAAATCTGGTTCCCACACTTATATTTGTCTTTTCCCTTGGGTTAAAAACCTAATTTTGTAAATGAGGATTAATGAACTGATTAATTTTGTAATGGCCATCATCCAGTGACATTTTCAATCTGATGATTCTATCCATTGCCTATTGGATGCTTAACAGGAGCAGTATCTGCACTGTTACCTCAACTAATTTACACAGATACTATTACGATTAGCAGCAGCAACTTTTTTTCCTAGCCATGTGATTTGTCTGTGATTGGTGAAAGAAAGGGCTATTGAAGGAACAATTATAGCCCTGCCATATTGAAATAATATTAATTGCACTTAAATAAATGGAAAGAGGTATTCTGTGACTTCTAGTTTTCCTTTGTGAACCTCCACACAACATCAATTAAGACTCTTGATGGTGCTTATCATATTTCCCTCTTGGGAGCCCCTCATTAGCACTTGCATGGCAAGTAAACCAATTGAGAAAGTAATTTCTCTTATTAGGGGCAGCTAAAAGGTCAAAGAAATTATTTTTTGAACTAGATTGATATTTAATATTTTTCCTAAGGGATGTATTTAATTAAAAGAAACCGACTTGGTGAGCCATTGCATAGGTGTATCCCTGATAAAATTTGAGCAGTAGTAATAGATGTTGTAATTTACTCCTTTTGCTTGATTTGATATTGATACTGTCTATGAATGGTGCTATTGTCTATTTTGTGATCAAAATAAATGAGAAATACCCAGTGGACAAAATTTAAAAAATCAGTCCTATCTTACATTTGCATTTCAATCAGTATCACTTCATTTTAGTCTGTATAAATATCACAAATCCTTGCAATGTTTTCATACCTTTCTGGTATCTACCTGGGATATTTTTGTACCTGGGATATTTAGCAATCGGCTGCAAAAAAGTTTTATGGTATAATAATGAAATATTTAAATATAACAGATTTCCTTTTTATACAGAAATTCACTTTTGCTTTAAAAAGTATCATAAATTCAGGTGTATATACACTATGCAGACATATTACAATTTTTAAAAATATTTTTTTGTTTTTGTTTTACAAAATTCATAGGTGAGATTTGTTTACAAATATGAAATGAACCATCAATTATATTAATTATATAATTTGTAAGAATAAAAAAATGTAAAATTGATAAATCTAAAAATTTAAACATTACTGTTATGCAAAAAATATAATTTTATATTTCAGATCCATCCAGCTGGACAGAATTGCATGTGTCCCTCTGGTTGAATTGGGCGATCCGTGAATTTTCTCTCTTTGGTGTGAATCAGTCCAACTTTAAGCTGTCAGGGAGAGAACTGTGTAAGATGGAAAAAGACACTTTCTTGAAGCTAGCACCACCATTCATGGGAGATATCTTATGGGAGCACCTTGATATTTTGCAGAGAGGAACTAGTAAGTTGTCAGAGTTTTTAATTTGATCTATTATTTCAGTATGTACGCTAGTACTTCAGACGGTGATTCATTTCATTTAATGCTTCAGAGTTAGTGGTCACAGACTTCGAAGCTTGCCAAGTTGTCAGCTAATATTCACTTTCAAAAGATGTGCACCTATCAAAAACCTGCTAGCTGTGCTTGGTTAATTTCACTGCCTGCACTTCAAAAGTAAATTGTTGCAAAAAAAAATGAGCCGACAACTGTTTTTTTTACTTTTTATATATTTTGTAATTAATTCATTGCAGTTTCAGAAGCTTATATTGTCTAGTTTGGCAAAATTCGTTTTCCCTATTTTTATAACTACAGAAGATAGTGTCCTTTAGACTAATTCAAGCTGATCTTTGGAACACAAGGGAACAGTCATTTTGGTTAGCATGTGCTTAGATCATGTGCAGTTTCCACAACTACAATATCTAAAGGAATTTCATCCATAGTGCATGAAAGTAACATAGATGTATGCCAACATTCTCTTCAAATGCAAATGGCTTACCTTATACCTGTCACTCTCTCAGAAATACACAATATCTGTAGAGCTGCCCTTTAATTGGTGAATTTTAATTGATTCTTTTAGATTGTGCAGAGGATAAAGCATCAGTGAGTAATGTTCCATCAACATACAGTGAACCAGTCTGCATGCAGCTTTTTGGAGAGTGTTTGTTCCCATCCAGTCAAGGTAGAAAACCATTATATTGATATTGAAAACTTTGAAAGTGACTTGTTTAATGTTAAATGTAATGATCAAAATGGTGTAAATTAATTATTTTACAAGCTTTAAATCCTGGGAACAATTTGAGAAGAAATAAATTTTATGCCATTTCTAGTATTTATTGATTCAGATTTAATAGACGGACAAGTGATTCATACTGTATTTAGACTTGGATCTACTTCTGACTGTTACATATAATAAAAAATGTAAATTAATTTTTTTATAAACTTTAAATTCTGGGAACACTTTGAAAAGAAATAATTTCTTGCCATTGCTAGTATTTATTAAGGTAGATTGAATAGATAGATCGACAGACAAGTGATATGTATTATGTCAGTTTTATAGTTAGGGTTGGACCTACGTTTGAAAAACAGTAGTGGTGCATGCATTTGTATTAAGTCTTTGAATGAATTTAAATTATTACAGACTCTAGAAGATAAAGCATTTGAGGCCAAGCAGTTAACATCATTGGTATAATTCAATATTTATTATAATTTATAATTTAATGTTTGATTGTATCATGATTTTCTACGTTGTCACCCTTTACTTATGTTTCACAGTTCATTTGTATTTCAGTAAATAATGTTTCATAATGGCTTTTCTTGTAGGCTATTCTCCCACAGAACAGCCAATAGCTCAGGTTCCTAGCACACAGTCATACCTTGATACAAAAGGTAAGTTGATGTTGTTTGGCAGTTCATTTTACAACTTTAATAATTCTAGAATAATGAACAATGTGTTAAAAGATTTTTAATGTCTGAGAAAATGAATTCTCATAATGATAAAGATTTTTCATAAAAAGTTATGTTATCTTAAATTGAAACTTGCAAAAACTATTAATATGGTGCAAAATTACAATTTTACTTGGTAAATATAGTTGAATATATCACAAAAAGTTATATTTTGCTGTTAGTACTAATGATGTATGTCATTTCAGATTTTTTAAAAAAAGTCATCATTGTTTTCAGTTTTTCTCTGATGCTTTGTTTGCCAGAAAATATTTATATATTCATTAGATTTCCAAATTTGTATGTCAGTTAGATTTTGTTGAAGTTGAATTCTCTCTTTGAAGACTAAAACAGTCAAATACTTTGTTAAATATATATGTAAACAATATTTTTGGTACACAGGTCTTCAGTGTATGAAAATACATTAGTTTAACATGTTTCTCTTAAAATTTGTTGCTGGGTTGGGCAAACAAAACCTGGATACTTTCAGACTTGATAAGTATTATTGACATGGTTTGGTTGTTGATGTCTGCGCTGTTTTCCATGATTCTGTGTAATCTTACACGATTTCCATCTTGCTTTGATCCAGAGGTTTTGAATATGATAGAATTGTTAAAATAAAATTCATTGTTAGAAAATCTAAAAGTGATGTTCTTGAAGTTATTTCAAAAAAACATCCATGCTTTGGAACGTGATTCTTTGCAGTTAAGTAACTAAATTGACAAGATGAGCTTTCACAACTTTTGTGTAGAATCAAGAATCTTCCAAAGTAAAAAAACTCTTTCCTGATATGTCCTGAATTTTCTTGGAAATAATTTGAGAACTTCTCATTGATTTTCATGATAGTGTGCTATGTTACTGACTATCCTTTTGGAGATTAAAATATTAGAATGTTCAGAGAATCACATAATATTGAACATCATGGGCCTTTGCATCAATGCCAACTGTCAAGATGAAGTTGGAATTGGTATGAAGCTCCAAGGGATCTCAAGCTGGCAGCAATGGTGGGGTGGGGGCTGGATTCTACACATGCATGTAGCAAAATATTATAATTTTTAGAATCAGATTGCTGTTACTCTTTATAAAAGCTAAATTCAACAGGCAATAGATTTTTTAAAATTTCTTTTTCTAAGGGTCATACCAGATATCGGATCCTGTTCAGACTATAGGTGAAATAAAAGGAAGCTTTGAGGATGTCACTGATTACCACAGTTTGGAGAGTGCCCAGCCGGGTTTTCTTGATCGTGCCCACACAGAGTTCTACCCAGCATACCACCAACCAATACCCAAAAGCATGTGCACGAGAGGTACATCATTTTTGCCAATCTTATATAATCAACTTGAATTGCAATATACAGTCAAGTATTCCATTATCTGGATCCACATGAAGAACTGGATTTTGTGTGGATGACCTTA
The DNA here is from genome assembly GCA_016617855.1 of Megalonaias nervosa. Taxonomy (NCBI): domain Eukaryota; kingdom Metazoa; phylum Mollusca; class Bivalvia; order Unionida; family Unionidae; genus Megalonaias; species Megalonaias nervosa. The sequence continues at coordinate 102,844 of JAECUM010095434.1, forward strand.
ATAATTTACAGCAGAATAAGTTATCTATTTGGGGAGTGTTTCATCTAACAACAAATCAGAGGAATTGCGGCCATATCATTGCCATTTTACTATACAGGTAGTATTTTCCTGATAATCGCAATGTCGTAAACTTTAAGATTTTATGTTGAAAGTTGTTGGAGAGGGTTTGCAAATCAGATATGATTCAGTGGATGATCCAGTCTCATCTTACATAGTTAACTTGAATTGTCATGCATGCTTACGAAAATATAGTTGGTATCCATTATCTTGAACAAGCAGAAGAACTAGATTTTGTCTGGATGACCTTTAATATTTTATTTTACTGTACCTGCATCTTAAGGCAATTTTATAAAGGAAAGTATATCCTAAAGTTGCTTGTTATTTGATTCTTATCAGGTCAGTTCATGACCCCAGAAGCTCGTACACAGGATGCATACTTTGAGCAGCAATCGTTCCAGACAGTGCCAGCAATAAAAAAGGAATGCCCCTGGTCCCAACAGGATTATGGAGGTAGTAACCCCCAACAAGACTGGCAGCAACCAACAGATCTCAGACACAAATTGCTGCCACCACGGCCCACTAGCTTTCCACAGCTCCACAGCCCCAATGACATGACTGGACAGGGGCCTGATGGAAAACGGTTATTTCCAGCTGAAGCTTTGGGTTACTCAGGTATGTATCAAGATTAATCTGTGCTTAAGGCCAACTCTCTTAAAAACACCACATCTTTTTAAACCAGAAAGTCATCTTTCATGTCTGGTACACTGGACGCTCTAAAAGTCCTGTATTGTGAGAGCACTTGAGATATTGTAAGGGCTCTCAAAGATGATATCAAAACAAAAGTGACCACAATAATAGCTACTACTTGCATTTATTACCTATCACATAAATGAGGAGATATACAAAATTACACATTTTTGTCCATCCCACCCTGTCCTATCTCTTTTTGTTGCATAATAATTTTTCACTCCACTTTTGAACGACTGAAAATATTAAAATCATATCTGGTATGTGGCTTTACAGTACGAAAACCATGGTTAAGTTTAATTTTCACCATTTCTGACAAAAACTTATTTTAAATGTAGTTACATACATGTATTATGGAAATGTTTTGTCAGCACATACTATCTTTTAAATATGAATTACCAAATGTGACTGCCATTTGCTCTTTTAATAATTTGTAAAAAAAAGTGTTGATATTATTATAATAAAGACTTGCATCTAAAGGACAATTGAACTTAATTTCATTCTACACAAGAGGCAGCAGCGACCCAGTTACTGCATAGAGCCACTTATTCTTAATTGTATGTAACTTGTCATCTTTATGGGATATTTACTTTAAAATATACTGCAGAGTCAAGAGTAACTAACAATTGTGCCATGACAGCTTTGTGCAGCAACTGGTGAAGTCCCTTTGATATTGTTTTATTGGTGGGATAAACCATGTGACAAATGTCTACTAGTGTTAAAGTTAGGTCATAGGAGTGTGTGGCATTCGTTGTAGGTAAAGCTGTAAATTTTGATTTTTGTTCTTTTCTTATGGCAGGCAGTGGACCAATCCAATTGTGGCAGTTTTTGCTGAAACTTTTGACAGACAACACGTGTCAGCATTTTATCAGTTGGACAGGTGACGGTTGGGAATTCAAACTGTCTGACCCTGATGAGGTGGCCCGTCGCTGGGGAATTCAAAAAAACAAACCTAAAATGAACTATGAAAAGCTTAGCAGAGGACTGCGATATTATTATGACAAGAACATTATTCATAAAACTGCTGGAAAGAGATATGTTTATAGATTTGTGTGTGATCTTCAGAGTTTGCTTGGTTACACTCCTGATGAACTTTTTGATGCCTGCAATCTGAAGCCACAGAAAGACAAAGATGATGAGTGAGGGAGTTGCCATGGAAACAGACTGGTTTGATTTTGTTTTGTTTAGATCAGTGGCATAGAGCTGGTGATTTTCTAATGAGAAGGACGGAGCGAAGTCAGAGTAAATGGAGAGATTTCCTGAACTTTGATATTTGTGTTGCCATTGGCAGCATCTTGTTGGTTTGGTGAGGGCTATGATGTTTCAGCAGTATTGTGATCTGGTCAGCCTGTGGAAAAAAAGACAAAAGCCAAATTTGAAGAGTTGAATACTGCAGCCTAATAATACGAAATGGAAAGTTTAATGTTGGCGTTTTTGTTCAGGAGGCATATGTTGTCACCCACTGGAAAATGGGTGTAAATAATGTTATGTAAATTAAAAGATGGCTTGGGAACCATTTTGTAACCTCAAAATCTTCCTGCCTCTGCCTGGAACATATTTTGTGTGAAACATTTTATTCAGGAAAGCTGATGACTTGGTAGCTGTACAGAAATGATAGAAAATTTGGCATTTATATGGCACCAACAAAAAGACTCCCCTCCCCAACACAATGTCCATGCATAGATGAAATACTTGGGGGAAAAGTGTGTAAATTGAGCAGTATTTTGACAGCTATGAATTTGGGAGGTTCTAAAATTTAGTTTTAAATTACCACTAGTTTTAAATGTATCACTGGGTTTCCAGATGTTGTCTAAGTCAGTGAAGCTTGGACCTTTGGAATTTTTTTCTTTTAGAAAGAAAAAATAGACACTTTGTGGAATTTTGAAGCAATGGAAATGGGCTGAGATATTTGATAAGCGTCCCGAGATGCCCATGTTAAGATGTAAGCAGTTTCTTTGACATGAATTTTTTTATAGGGCCATTACTGTTCTAATGTATTTGCAAAATCATGTTATAACTGCCTGCATCCCAAAAGGATATTGTTCATGACCATCATCATTTATAATTGACCATGGTCTATGTAAATAAAACATTAGTTTACAAATGCAGTTATGACTTAACAGAATCATGATGTGCCCCAAAAACATAATTTTATGCAAAACTTTGTTTTTGTATAAAGTATATATAAGAATTTTAGATTTGACAGTTTTGTATGTTTATATGAACTATGTTGAAATTGCAGCATATATTCATGATTCTTTGACAGAAATGTTAACATGTGAACAGATTGAGTGTTTGTTAATTGGAAAATAAGCCAACAGGTAATGTATTGAAATTGCAACAAAAATTAGAATAATGAGAACTGATAATTGGAATTTTTATGTTATATACTCGGATGCATTGAGAAATTTTTAAAATTTGAGCCTTTAAAATTCATAACAAGATTATATACAGTTTAATTTAATTAATAATGAAGCAAATTTATAAATACAAGTTTCATTGTAAAATCAGTTGCTTGTAATCATGATTAGATTTCATCTTGAAAAAAACCTGTACCAGTAAAAATGTTTAAATATTTAAGACGTTTTGAGATAATTTGGTATTTCCATATTTCTCATAAATTTTTTTTGTAATGGGCAAGTCCTATTTATGTGTTTTCATTTGTAAAAGTTGTCATATGAAAGTAGTTGTAATATGGGAATGTTTTACTAGCTTCTACCAAAACCAGTTCATCTTAATTTCACAATGATATTTTTAAAAATAAAATGCACATTAGTTTACAAAGTTTACCAAATTTTCCAAGTGTCAAAGCTCATAAAGTCATCAAGTCTTGTTCCATTTAACCAGTCTCATTTGTGTTTTAAGATTTAGTAGCAAACTAATAGGACAAGTAGGGATTTTTTCATTTTGATATATTTATTGGACAAAACTGCTGAATCAATCATGCAACTTCACTGATGCCATTTTCTTCCTTTTCCTTTTAAATTTTTGTCCGAAAATTTTATACACGTTTGCCTTGGCATGTGTTCATCTGAGAAACAAATCTCAATTTGTGAAGCAGTGTTGAAGATTTAAACTATATGTCTTGTGTTCATTTTTTCATAATTTACTTTTTACACTGTTGCAAATTAGTGCCTTAAGTGTGTTCTAAGATGTCCTTTTTAATTGTAATAACTTTTTTTGTATTAAGATTTGCCTTCCCAACAAGATACCAAAGAATATGATTTAATCTGCCTTATTTAGATTTGTAAACAGAAACAGTTTATTGTTCAACTAAATCCTCACAAAATCGGTCAATCTACACAAGAAGTTATGTGCCATTTGTAAGTCTACATATCCTGAATTGATTAAGCCCAATAAGTTTACTTAATTAAAATTAACCTTTTGTGGCTATTTTATCTGAGCTGTTTGATTTTAATTTTTTTTTTTAAAATTATCCTGGTCTCATTTTTTTGGTTTTAAATTTTGTTGGGGAAAGTTTTTAATGGTTCAAAACTTTTTTTTTTTTTTAACTATACTCAGCTCTGTGAAAGTTCTTATTTTGGATTATTCATTCTCAGAAGTTTTCCAAAATTCCTTAAAATTAATTGATGGAAAATACATTAAACACAAAGCACAAGATGTTTAAATTAGAAATGATTTTCTTTTAATTTTAAAACAAAAGGAAGGCAATCTTTTTTATATTTATGAGATTCTTGAATTTACCTTTTTCTTTGATGATGATACATTATTCTTCAGAGAATACTTTGACGATTAATCTACTGTGAATTTACTCCCTTGCATGTTACTATTTTTTGTGAATTTATTATAATATTATGGTGCCTTGAACAAGAGATTGGAATAGGTTTAGTCATTTTATTGAGGGTGTTGTACCTGATCTTTCACCAATAATGTGTTCAGTTCATTTTACAATTTATTCATATCTTTTTCGTAACAATCTTATTAAATGTATTTTCCTATGGAATTCAGTACTGCTGTTTAGATTATTTTGTTTTTACCAGTTGTATAAGGTAGAAACATTTTCCATCTTAAATTTAAAAAAAAAAACGGTTTAACATTTTTTTTGTGCAATTTCATGTGATGTGAGATTTTATTGTGGCTGAATTTCAGTTAATATAAATGGTATGTAATGAAGTTATGCAGTTTTAGAAACAAAGTTTAATTATTTAAAACAAAGTATAATTATTTAGTTGATGAAAGAAGCAAATCATGAACGGAGGCATGAGCTTTTAAATTTTTTTATCTTTTTACTGTGCTGAAAAATGGCGTTAAACCCTATAACAGCAACAACAACAACTGTTTTAGAATAATTTTGTTCATTGCCAGAGAAAATCAATTCTTAAAATTTATGAGGTAACCTATGTTAACAGTCACCCCACATTATATTTGTTCATATTCTTCATAATACTTCAGAAAAATGTTTAATCCAGAAAAAGTATGAAGAATTAGTAAAAAAAAAAATATTTTACTAAAAGGTCGTGTGACATTTTTATCTTAGAAGCAGTTTGTTTCCTCCTAGAATACACAAGTTTATGTAAGTTCCAACAAAAATCTGCATAGGAAGAGAACAGTTATGATGGAAAATAGCTAGTACATCCATTAACATTCTTCATCAAATTATGTTCCATAATATTACTTGCAGAAAATCTGCCACTATTTTTTTCCTTTGAAACATGCTGAAACAAAGCACATCTCATAATTTCATGATGCAAAATTTTCCCCATAACTATTTAATTATATAATTAATTTTCTTGCATTTAATTCATTTCTTCATGTTTTAGTTGTGTTTTCTTTATCTTATGCAGGTATAGTTTAGGTTGAGTGATTTCATTTTGACAATTTTCAGATCAATTTTACAGTTAATATAATTTTGGTGCATTTTTTTTCTCCCTCTTGCCTATGCATTATTTTTCTGTAAATAATATAATATTAATTAAAGTGAAAGCTATCTTTGGAAAGAGCAAAACAAATGAAGTTTCAGGGCATATTGAAAAAGAATCTTATACACATATTTTTCATTTGTTTTTAATTAGATGCCAAAGATTTGAGAACAACTAAATATTGTGAACAACACTCCAAACAGTTTTTTTCCATCATTTATCTATTATTTTTGACAATTGTACAAAATATTGGGACTGATTACTGGTACCATATATATATTTGCTTATAAGTCGAGTCCAATTGCAAACTGACAGACCTGGATTAGATTTGCCATCAGATCTGGGTCTGTGCAGTTTATTAGGAGTAGAACAAACAACATAGACCTGATAGACCTGATCTGCAGGCACAGTTTGCTATGGAAGATTAGGAGCTTTGTTGTTTGCAGTTATACACAATGTATAAGCAAGTATATATGGTAGTTACAAGAAGCAAAGTATATGCTCTGTAAGTGTTATAGGAATTACATTATTGTATGCCCTTTTTTAATTTAAAACCTCAAGTAACCAAAGCTAAAACATCTCTGTTCTGTATCTGGTTGATACCATTTTTGTGCATTTTTCAAAACTTAAAAGATGTATTATGACTCCTTTGTGCCATGTTTTAGTTTTATGCCAGTGGAACTTTCACATTTTGTCTCTCAGTAGGTAAATAGCAACCATACTAAAATTGTTAATGATCAGTGATTGCAAATGCTATCATTTGCCATATGCAGATATATATATATATATATATATATATATATATATATATATATATATATATATATAGTTTAACATCAAATTGCATTGGCCCAGATCTACTGTCACATACATGCATCATGAGATCTGAATTTGTGCAGTTTGTTAGGAGTAATCAGTAAAACAACATTATTATTATTGTTTTAGCCAATAAACAAGTTTTGAAGATGTCAGACATGTTTATTGTACTTGAGAGACATCGTTATGTAAATGCCAAAAATGCCCTGTTAATGCAAAATGTTTGGATTAAAATTAATAATATTTTGTACAGTGCATTGAATCTATCATTTTAAAACTTTTACCTAAAGTATTTTCAATTTTTTTTGTTTTGGCATATTAAATAGAGAGAAAATTGGAAAATCAATCATGACTAGGTCTCTTTTCAATAAATTCTTCTATTAATTTTAGCATAGATTGTAAACAAATTGATCAGTTACTTTTGAAAAAATAATTACATTTTGCATTATTCTTTTCAGCTTTAAAGTAGTTCTCAGATTCAGATATCTGGAGTCTATGAAAGTTGGCTAGACTGCAACATACTTGAACAAAAATGTTTCGAAGATATTTGATAAGTCATTTTGTTTATTTTACTTGTATATTTATGCAACATTTTATTTTGAAAATAAAGTCTATTTACTTAAACTATTTTTTTATTTTTATCAAATAAATTTTGTCTTGAATAATAATTTAAGTTGTGGAAACAGTTCTAATATAGTAATGCCGAAAGCCTTGCACAGCCGTACAGACATGTACAGAAGATTTAACATGCACACATGGTCGATACGCAACAAAATGTTTATGCATACTTCTGCTTACACAGTTGATAGAATGTTAATACACAGTACACAATTGGACCAGGTGGCTGAATGGTCAAAGGCGCTAGCCTTTACAGATTGCTGACATCTCATCTCTGTCCATGCTATGTTTCTCTATATTATATGATAGATTGTAAGGGTCATTTAGTAAATAACATATTAAATACTAATTCTCTTTGTGGTTGTAGGTTTTTATTTTAAGATGATGATACCAGAAATATTAGGTTAGTACTGTACAGTATACCCTTTTAAAGAAGAAAATGTAGATAAATATTTTAAAAATAATTGCTGAAAATTTGAAATGGCCAAGAGAGCATCTTACTTTGTTATTATAAAGTGTACTGGTTGGCAGAGCTCTAGAAGTTTACACTTCACTGTCGGTACAACAAAGTGTTAATTATGATGTGGCTAAGGAATGTATCTTGAAGGATTTTGAGATGGTACCTGAGGCATATCAAACGAGGTTTGGGAATTTTCGAAAAGAATCTGGTCAAACCCATGTCGAATTTTAATGGGAAAAAGAACAACTATTTGATAGGTGGTGCACAGCCAAAAAGGTTGGTAAAGATTGGGATTACCTCAAAAACTCGTATTGATTGAAGATTTCAAGAATTGTGTCTATAGCGATGTCAAGGCTTTCCTTGATGAGAAAAAGGTTGAAACTTCAGAAAATGCTGCAAGTACTGCTGATGACTATTCCTTGACTTACAGTTTCATTTGTCAAGTAATCTTCCTCTTAGTATGATTTTATAACAGAAACAAAATTTCTGTCTGAAACGAGTATTTCCAAATCACAAAGTGGAACAACTTTTAGGAATCAAATGTATGATAAGACTAATCAAAAATCCTTATCTCTTACATGCACTTATTGTAAGAGGAAAGGGTTGTTATTTCTGATTGCTAATGGTTGAAATATAAGCAACAGAACAAATAGAGAGCTATTCAAAACACTCCTGTATCTCAGAGATCAAGGTCACATTCATGTATTGAAAGGAATTCATTTGTTGGATCAAACAAACTCCAGTCTGATTTTTTTAAATTTAGAATTATAAACCATTCATGTCCAAAGGTTCTGTATCACTTGTTGGTGATTTTGCCAAGCCTACCTCTTAAAATATTAAGAGAAGCATGAGCTTCTCGATGTCTTTTATTATAAAGTACTTTGACTTTATCGGAGAAGTCTTCTTCAAGTGAAAGTGTTCTTATTAAGGATGTTGAGTGCGGTTTTGTTAATTTTCTTTTCCATTATGTAAATTTGTCATCAGCATAGTCTCAGGACTTGTGACTATAGGAGCGGTGGCTTCTTTGCCCATTGAAGGTATTCATTTATTACTAGGTAATGACCTAGCTGGAGATGAGGTTGTGGTTAATCCACTGGCAACTGACAAGCCTTGTTTGGATCAAAAGTTGATCTATTCTGAAATCCTTGGTAAATGTCCAGCATATGCATTTTGATTTACAAGAGCTACGTGAAAGAGAGCTCTTGAGAATAATACTGATCAAAAATTCTTTCTTTAACTGACACATTTATTGGTTAGTCTTTTGATGAGGTCACTTTTGCTCCTATTATTGATAATCAAGAGGTATTGTTCACGGTGATCCTCTTTGTACCACTCATTCTCTCAATTCTAAACAGATATGACAAAAGAAAATTGCTAGTTTTCTCACAGGAATAATATCCTGAGATTTAATGTTTGTTTCAGATGGCTACTAGCGAATCTGAAGCCAAACGAGTACCAATTCGTTATTTTGTTAAAAACATGGTCTTTATGGAAAATGGAGTCCACCTGAGCTACCTGCCGGTGACGAGTGGCCAGTGAACTATCAAAATTTTGTTCCTAAGTCATACTGAAAGGAAATTCTTAGTCAAGCCCAGATGCCTTAAAAACTCAAATCACCACGAGGGCCACATGCGGATTAGTGCATTGGCCCGAGGACCGCATCACTAGAACCTTTTCATACAAGCGAAAGCGGTTTATATAAATGGTAGCCAGTTGAAATGTTGGAAACAAGAAGTAAACGATGTAACAACAGAATTTTATCAAAATTGGCTTGTTGTGAAGAAAAAAAAATTGCATTATGTTACGTTCCAGTTGTAGTTGTCGCAGGAAATAACTCCACGGGACGCTTGTTTGAGACCCTGGTCTAGCCCATGAAACTCATTCGGCTGGTTATTTAGGAGTTAGTAAGACATATCACATGATGTTTAAATCATTTTTATTGGCCGAAAATTAAAAGTGATGTTTCTAAATACTGAACATCTTGTCACACTACCATTGCCTAAGAAGAAGTCAGAAAACCAATACTTATTGACGATAATTTGTGTGTCCACAAGATTTCCAGAGGTTTTCCTTTGAGGAATATAATAACTAAAACCATTGTAAAAGCTTCGCCTTCCCAGAAACACAACGGAAAGGAGTTTTCAGCATTGTGGTAAAGTTCAGGCTCTTTTGCCCATACCTCAAGATTCCCTTCAAAATTGTTACATTACATCATTTATACTCCTGGGTGGCAAAATATTAAAAAAAATTGCCACATAAAGGAGTGTGTTGATAGAGATAGCCCTGTTAATTTAGCTGTACCTATTCCCACACAGTCAGGATTTAAACGATGGCGTGAAATCGGACCTTAGTGATTTTGGTGTGGCCAATCATCGGAGTTTATAAATATTGAAAACTCTGGACCAGAAACTTTCGCATCTGCTGCCACAAGAGAAGAGCGAATTCAAACAGCTATTATTTGATTATGAGCAAGTATTTCTTGCTGTTCCAAAACGAACATATAAAATCTACCATGATGTTAAAATTGTAGATTACACGCCTGTGAAACAACATTCTTATTGGATGAATACTCTCAAATAAGAATGTTTGAAAAAGGAAATTCAATATTTGCTGGAGAATGATTTCGTAGAACAAAGTGACTGAGTTCGGCACGTATTTTTGTGCATGAACCAGTTAATAATTTCCGTATGTGTCCTGGTTATAGAAACAATATCACCAAAAACATTCATTTCCAATACCAAGAATCGATGAATGTATTGTCAAAATTGAAAATGCCAAATATGTCGCCAAGTTGGACCTTTTGAAAGAATTCTGGCAAATTCTACGCACAAAAAGAGCAACGGCCATTTCGGCATTTGTAACTCCAGATGGACTTTACCAATATAAAGTGATACCGTTTGTGATGGAATATTTACCTTCAGCTTTCCAATGTTTAATGAACATAATAACATCTGATCTAGAATAATGACGCTTACAATTATGACATCATAATTTACAACGACACATGCATAGATCACTTGGAAACCATTCAGAAGTTCTTAGATCGACTCAGTGATGCAAATTTGACAATTTATTTAGGTAAAAGTGAGTTTTGCCGTACTTGTGTTACATTTTTAGCACATGGTTTGGGACATGGTCAAGTTAAACATACAGAAGTTAAGGTTGTCAGTTCTATCAGTTCTTTTAGCTCCAGATTTTAGTTAGTGATCTAAAGTGTCTGTTGATGCACTTTCAGGTGTATGGAAATACAATATTGCTTTATTTTGTATATATGTTGTACCATTCGTAAGATGTTTTCCTATGCGATACGAATTATATGTATGTTTGACTAATATGTAAAAGAAAGTTTTATTTCTTTATGAGGGGAGGTGTTTATGTTATCTATGTCTATATTATGTGTTTTAATTTTCATTTTATAGATGTATTTTATAATACTCGTTGGTTTTCACTCTTTCTTGTTACTTAGTTTAAAACCATTGAGTCGTAACAGTTTGGGTTCGAGTCTTGGGTTCGGCCAATATAGGAATATGCGGAAAGCTTGCTTAGCAACTTCCCATGGGTAGGTGGTTCTTCCCAGGGTTTTCCCCGGGTTCTTCCTCCACCAAATATACTGTCCACCATGTATAGCCTATCATGTGCGGAAAAATGGCATGAAACCCATAACAACACACGGCACATACAGTTGATACTCAGAACATATGTTAATGCACTTTCTAAACACGGAGTGTGTACACTGTAAAATCTTAATTACTAGTATACACGGTAGAGTTTTAATACACTTTCTACACACAGGGTGTAAAGTCTGTAAAATCTTAATTACTTGTACACACTGCACACACAGTTGATACTTAATAAAATGTTAATTACAGGGGCCCCGAGTGGCCGAGTGGTCTAAAGCGCTATCCGTTACGTATCACTGCCATCTCACCTGTCTGCGTGGATTCGAGTCTCGGATTCGGCCAATGTGGGTATGTGAGAAAGCTTGCCAGTAGCTTCTCGCGGGTCGGTGGTTCTTTCCGGGGTTTTCCCGGGTTCTTCCTCCACCATTAATACTGGCCGCCATGTATAGTCTATCGTGTGCTGAAAAATGGCGTTAAACCATACAACAACAACAACAACGTTAATTACACGTTCTACACACAGTATATACTCTGTAAAACCTTAATTACTTGTGCGCACTGCATAATAGTTGATATTCAGTACAATGTTATTGCACTGCACACGTAATCAGTACTCAGTACAGTGCTAATACACTCTTCACACCTAATTCGTACTCAAGACCAACAATATTAATTGAAGGGGGTATAATGGTAATTTTAACTCATTACTGATTTTATCATACCAAGGAAATGAGAATTAAGTGCGTTTCCCATTAACACAATGAAGCAGCTAACCTAGCCTAGCCTGGTTGGGTATCGAACACGTGACCTTTGGATTATGAATCTGATACTCTACCAGCTGAGTTACTGCACCTTCCACTAACAATGTTAACACACACTCACTGCACACATTGTTGATATTTGGTACAAACAGTGTTAATACAGACTGTACACAATGTTGATACTTCATACGATCATACAATGCTAATACATACTCGGTGCACATACTTGATGCTCAGTACAATGTTAATGCACACTCTCTGCATATAGTTGGTACTTGGTACAAACATTAATATTAATACAAACTGCATACATGGTTCATACTCAGTACAAACAATGTTAATGCAGACTCGCACAATTCTTTCCATATTGCTAAGTTTTTGTTGGATCATTTTGCCTGGACTGAGGTGTAACGATTGTGTTACACTAACTTGTTTCCAGTTTATCTTTCATCTTGACTACCCCGCCCCCCGGGCTGTACCAAAGGTGTGGTTTGATCCATTAAAATATTTTGAAATGTACAGTTAATCATCCATTTCTTTTTATTAAACAATAGATAGTTCAAACCATAACTTTCACATACAACCTTCATTGCCATTATTATTGATACAACAGTGCTTTGTTATTGTTAAATAGTTTGTAATAAAGACATTGAAATAAAAAACAGTCTTGCGTATTGTATTCGTCCGACATAGCAATGATACTTTTCTTCATTTGCAACTTTCACTGGTTTCTTAAAAGCATTCATCATTTAATCAGTTTATCTAATACACTTGTCATGGGAACACAACGCTGGACACAGCTTTCAAGGGAAATAATTATAAAAGTCCATGACAGCATATGAATACTATCTCTTGGCAACGATATTAATTCATCGTTGAAATAAAGCTACTGTTACAACTAGGTCTGTGTAGTTAACCTTTTATCATTATTCCTATATGAGCCATGTTGAAAGAAATTGGCAGTACAGAATGTGCCCTAAATGCAGTGATTGGCATTAATCATTATCTTGATATTTTTCTATTTAAGAATTGACTGAACTTCAGATAAAAATATAGGCTAGGGGAGAATTTGACAAGGAACGTGTACCAAGTATGAAACAGGGGAGGCAACTGCTACTGTTACTATTCTGCTTTCAAGTCCTTGCAGTATGGGTAGCAGTACAGCGCAACGATAGAAGCCATTGAATTAAAATGTAGGTACACATTGAAAATGTTTTTAATATCTCTGCCAACAGTGGACTGGTTTTTACATTACACTGGGGAGTTTTCTTAAACTTTACAGGTAGATTATTCATGGTTTCATAGCAATGAGGTTAAAAAAGAATTTTTCTTCAACATTATAAAAAATGCACCATGTTCAAGCAAACTGATAGCACATAAAGTGCTCTAAATTCAGTGATTGTCTTGAAACATATAAATATTCTGATCTTTTTTCTATGTTAAGTATTGATTGAATTTCAGCTGAAAATGGGGTAGGGTGAAATATGACAAATAACATGTACCGATATGAGACATGGGAGACAACTGCTGTTCTTACTTTGATTTCATGTGCATGTGGTCTAGATTACAATATAGCACTCAAGCAGATCAACTGAATTAAACAGTTGGTAGACAGTAAAAATATATTTTAATTTAGTGGGCTGATTTTATGATACCTTGTGGAGTTTCTTAAAATCTACATATAGTTTCTAAATAGTTTCATAGCGAACAGGGTCACAATTTCCAGAGCTGCTAAAAGATAGCGAATAACAATTGGTCTAAGTGGACCTAATGATCCATAACCACCTGCACGACGTCTGCCTAATAGACAACGCAAGAGTAGTTCATCAAGAAATCTGAATCAGTAGGCCGCTTTCTGTAGAAATTTCTTACAATGCTGTTTATTCTATGTTATGTCAGTGTACATCAGTAGGGAATCAGACACTGGTCACGTATTTCAAGACCTTTCTGTCAAATTTGGTCAAATTCTGTTGAGCAGACTTTGGAGATAAAGTTGTTTAAATGTTTTTCTGTTTTTAGTAACGGCAACCATATCTGACGACAGACTGGTATAATTTGTATAATCTGAAAGGCAGGACTGTAACTGTCATTTTTTTTTCCTTCATATTCCGGTGAGCAGATTGTGAGAAAAAACAACTTGCTCGAATTTTTCCATTTGCTTTAACCCCAGCCATATTTGATGGTAGATTGGCATCATTTATGAAACATCATTGTGCCAGGACAATCTCTTGGTAGAAATTGATCCAGTGGTTTATTTTTAAGAAGTTGAAAATTGAAAATGTTAATGGATGGAGTATGCCCAACACATGGCTGCACCATTATTTTCCATTATTTTTACTGCCAGGTTGGCTAACCAAGAAGACAAAAAAAGAAAGTTGAATATTAAGTAAAAATAGTTCAAATTCTGTTTAATATCTAACAATTTCCATACAGGGTTGAATTCATTACTGGTAATAAACTTTTTGCTGCCCTAGGTTATCGCAATGGACATTCATGTAGATTCAAAGAATTAATATATTCCAATATAAAAAGCGTAGTAAGCATGAATAGATATTTTGGGCACAAATTGGGCTGGGACTAGAACTGCTTTTCATTTAATCCCTTCCTAGACATATGTCTGATTCCCTATTGATGTGCAAATGAACCCACCCACCCCACCCCAACCCCCCACTATTCAGATCAAAGGACCATCAAATGAATGGCAGGGTACCTATACCCTTGGGCTACAACATTTACAGAACTCCTTATTTATTACCAATGGCAGGGTTTCCATTGGTGACATCTGGTGTTGTAATAGGATATTGTTTTATTCTCTTAATTATTCCATAATAAAAATAAAAAAAAAACACTTTAAAAGTCACATTTAGTTGCATCAATAGAAAATTAAATTCCCTCTATGAAATTAAATGGTTCCAAATTATCCTAAATCATAGTTACTATTCCATTTTATAATGGGAAAAATGGATGAACTGAACAAGTATTAAAATCAGAGTTAATACCATTGCAATTTGGAATGCTGTTAGAATGACTTAGTATAAGTTTATTTTCTCTATTACCAATATAAATGAAGCAAAGTGATTTGCAAAAAGATACATCATTCATTGCTTAGCAAAATTTTTAATTAACTCGGGCACATACTCATTGTTTCATGATAACCGGCATACAAGTCCCCCCAACGGTTCAATCTATTTTCATATATGATGTAAAGATACATGTGTAAATTTTGTAAATAGAAAAGACTGTGGTGTACAAAACAGGTATTGCAAGGAACCATGTGCCTGGAAGTCCCGGTCTCATAGCTGACGGGTCTTTTGAGGCAGAGAAAGTGTGGTTTATCTCTGTGTAATCCAAGTCTCAAAATTAAGCAACAAAAAAAGCAAAATTAATAATGTAAAGCACAGTTGCTAGACGCGAACTTGATGTACAAAGCAATAATCTGAAGGAAAAAATCATACCGAGTGACAAAATTACCTTAGATTACCCCTATGACTCGTTCTGACATAGGACCCTGTCTATCATACTGTAAAAGAGACAATTTAGGTAACTTCCAAAACCTTGATTACACATATAATCCTCGATCTCCTTCTTTTTCCGTCATTGAAGGCATACTATCATAATCTATGGCTTGTTTTACTCCAGAGCTATTTTGTTATTCATCAAGCCATACTGAGTTTTGTGGTTGCACCTAATTGAAGTTACAGGCTACGAAATGTAAGAATTGCACGAGTTTTGCCTGCCTGTCTCTTTTATAGTGTGATAGTACAGCATTACTAAATGGTTTGGTTTCTGCGTGTACATGGGTGATCAAGTCAGTTTGTGCTCCGAATTGTCTGTGGTACACTTCGCTGGAGATCCTGCTCGGTCTCCTTGATCAATTAAGGACATGCTGCATTCCTGAGATTTCCGCTGCGCGTGCTTCTGCATTGCCTTCGCAAATCTCCGTTCAAAGTTTGTAGCTCCAGTATGGAGGAGACTGTATGAGATCTTTCCAGGACTCAGGGTCGAAGTTGATGTGTTTCACTGATGACTTGAGGGAATCTTTGAATGATTTTCTTCCTGACTACCCTGAGATCGCTTTCCCTCCTTCAGTTTGCCGTTGTCGCTCTTCTGACATCCTTGTGACGTGGCCTGCTTATCTCATCTATAATTTCCTCAGCAGAGTATGAACGCTTGCAATGCCTGAAAACCTCAGTGTCTAAACCCTGTTCTGACAACTTATCCTCATCAGTTTCCTCAGGTAGCCCATGTGAAAATGATTCATCTTGGTTTGGTGTCTGTACACCGTCAAGGTTTCGCAAGCATGTTGCAGGATCATCGATACAAACGCTAAGGTGGGATTCCGGTCAGCCGCGGTATGCTGACCAGTGTTAAGGTGAAGCAGGCAATGTTTAGGGCACCTTTTCTAGCCCCTTCCTCATGCTACGGAGGCGAGTAGTGTGATCCTAAAATGGGCTGCTCAGTCACCCAGGGAGCTATAGAGTTCCACTGCTGCTTCGGTCCAGTGAAAAGCGAGTTGAGCTGCCCGTATGCATGTCCGCAGCAGCTCCCAGTGTATCCAAACCTGCTGTTTTGCCGCTCGCCCATCGTCACAGGACTTGAATGAAGTGTGTGTGTGTGTGTGTGTGTGTGTGTGTGTGTGTGTGTAATGTCGTGACTTTTGCGTGAGTTGCATTTAAGTGAGGAAGAGTTGCGCAGGGTCGCCCTTACCCTCTCATCCAGACCTCTTTCCATCCAGTGGCACGACAGTGTCGAGACGTCAGTTGACAGTTCCGGATGCAGTGGATGACCGTTAATTCATGCTGAACCAGAGCTGATGCCCTGTGCTGTCCACACATCTTTTGCCATCTGCCTTCACTGGGGGGTGAGGTGTGTGTGTGTGTGTGTGTGGAGAATATCTGCTAGACCTCCTGATCCACCAGAAAGGACTTTGTTGCTGTCCACTCTGCGTCAACGGTCACAGGTAGTACCGTCTTCTGTTACTTACGGTAGCAGGTGATGAATAACGTGAAAACGAAGTGTTCAATTCATAATAGACCAGAGACAGAATATACAAACAGTGTGGGTAATGACAACCCATTCAAAAAATATAAATAAAGATGGCAATTATTATAACCATTGAAAAGGCTAGTTTAAGATAAGCACAATGGTGCAAGTTTTATTTTAATAGTTTACATCAATGTAAAGTTATTAGAGAATCAGCGTGCCCACCGTCATAGAAACAATCTGTCAACAGTTGTATATAGTACCTATATGTCAAATTAATGTATATAAGTATATAAATATTATTTTATTTTAAATACAAATTTCTAAACAATTCTGCCTGTAATCATCTTGCATTTTTAAGTGTATGTCACCTAATAACGTTCATGTTACAATAGCATTGCTGTTGCTGCTGCTGGTTTAACTCCATTTTTCAGCACGCGATAGCCTCTATACACGGCGGCCAGTACAAATGGTGGAGGAGGAACCCGGGAAAACCTCCAGTAAGAACCACCAACCCACGGGAAGCTACTGGCAAGCTTTCTCGCATACCAACATTGGCTAAGCTCGAGACTCGAACCCACACGGATAGTGGTGAGATGGCATGACAACAGAAACCGTGCAAGTATCTCAAATGAATCTTATGCGATGAATTTGTAACCTTTTTTCTATTTAGTCGAAATCAATATTGCTTCATAGTTCACTGAAAATAAAAGAAGAAAAGCCCAGTTAATGTTCTAGCTTTATTCACGAGTACAGCAGACATGATACAAACAAGTATATAAGCTTTAAAAATTATAAGGGATCTAATTGTTGTTATCGCCATTTTGATATATAGCCGATATGACAGTCACGTGAATATGGCCGATTTGACAGTCACGTGGATATTACAACATAATATTATATAAGAACTGATCTTTTTTTTATTAATTAACTATTGTTATGTATATCTATATTTATTTTTACTCCTGGCACATGATTTAATTTAATTTTTATGATTCTTATTCATGGCTGTAATATGTACAGAATATCTTTAGTTCAGTCTGGCCTACGTGACTTGAGTATAATATTACATAGGATCTATAAATAGATGTTTACGTATGTGTTGACAATTTTTAGTAATACGGATCTTAATAATAAGACTTAAAATGGCGCATATGGCGTAGTTTCTTATTGACTGATGAGATATCGATGTTTCGACAATAATTCTGTCGCTTCCCATTGGTTGTGCTAGGTTACGTGAAAATGCTTAAGTCGACGTAAAATCAGTAGTGTATGCTGTCACGTGGAGTCTTTTGCGAACGTGTTTTATGTTGTCTTAAATATTATTCGAGAGGAAACACATTTGTTTGGACTGTTCACTGGAAATACAAAGTGCTCATTATTTGGACTACAATATTATTTTGGAACTGTTATAAATTATTAGAAGGAATTCTGGATAACGCCATCTTGACAACATCATTGTTCTTGGAGGACCAGTACATTTCCGGTACTGAAATTTACAAATACTTTTTCTTTCATTTAGCACTTTCATAGACCCATATAAGGACTAACTTGGATTCACTTCATAATACTGTAAGTTCCTATCACATTTTTCATTTATACCTTTGATAATTAAACTGTTTGTTATGTTTTATAAAACATGCTGGTTTTGCTTCTTTTCTGTTAATTAGGTTTGTGACCATATAATCGTAACACTATATGGCATTGCTTAAATTTGATATAATATTTATATCAAATATCATATAGTAATGATCATTTAATATAGTACCATCATTTAAGTATAGAACTACATTCATAACAATTAACCAATGCAAACCTCTGTACATATATTTTACATTATATTCATTTATAAGTTCAGTTACTTTTACAAATTATAACGGCATGTGCATGATGCAGAATATCTATAAACTGTTAGTTAATTATCATATGATCACAAATCAATTAAAGAGACTTGTCCTCCAGTGGGAATAATGTAGAACCTGGCCGTAGTGGGCAAAATAACATACAATGATCAAAACGAAAGTTAATTTTAAATAGTACAGCATATTTGTTGTATATACCTATATTATGTTAATTTTGTTTTCATGATTGTAGATTGTAATGATCATTTATAAACAAAGTATTACATAACTAACAGGCCCAGGGATTATTTACTCAGTTCTATAATTGTAGCATAATTAAGTGTGTGTGTGTGTGTGTGTGGCCTGCAGTTTTGGCCCATGTGGCCGAAAATCATAGACCACCATGCTTTAAGATCATGTTTACTTGGATTTGAGTTCAGGTCATTTGTTTTCCTCTTGGATGGTCTACTTGATTTGTGTCAAGTTGTTTGTTAAAATTAAAGTAAACAGACCTGACCTTGTTTATGAATTTGATGGAAATTTCCATTGTAAATGACCTAAGTCCAGGGCATTTTGTTGTATCATAAGTTAGGTGACAGTCTGTATATAAGAAAGAACAAGTAAACAATTACGCATTCCTATTTTAATAGCAGTCCTTGTCAAAACATTTTGAAATGCTTTTAAAATATGAAATTATATATTAACGGTTTGCTTTTTTAACTTGAACAATAACCAGATGATTGATTTCGGTCTTTAAAAATGGAAAATCGTGATATATTTCAACTTGTTTGTGAATCATTCGTTTATGTACCTGTTTATTGATGGATCTATTTCTTTCTGAAAGAAGAACAAAGATGATTGAAATTTCGATGTTGTTTTATTTGAAGAAAAAAGGGCAAATATCACGATTTCTGTCTTGTGCGGTTGACATGCACAACAAAATGCAATGTATTAGGGTATCAATTCGCACTAAATGAGACGTGTCTTCATAATTATCTGGGAAGAACAACGTTGTTAGGTGCCGATTTGCGTCGCTAGGGAATCAAAATGGCAGGCATGGAAGTGCACCCGCTTGATGACGTCACTTGAAAACAACAGATAGAGCGTCGAAATTAATCTGTCTGAAGGCAGGTCATTTTTATTGGTTCATTAGGAGCTAACTCAGTAGGAAATTGGATAATTCAGGGTTTTCAGGTGCACAAATATCAATGTACAGTCTTCAGTGTTCCTTACAAGAAGTGTTCAGACTTTTTATTTTATACATTTTATTGAATAAATATTTGGATTACTTATGCCACCGTGAATTTTGAATGTATTTATTAGTATATGTCCGTTAAAACCATTTACCTTTAAAACACATTATATATATATATATATATATATATATATATATATATATATATATATATATATATATATATATATATATATATGGTATTTTAATGTCGATTTTGATACTTCCTAGGTCAGTTGTAACACATTATAGTTGAGCGTGGTTCATTATGGTACATCGTTGTAATTGATTATGGTAAATCGTGACGCTTCTGAAGTGCTGTATTTTATAATACATAATCAGAAAACGTACAAAAGACGGTGACCCGCTAACAAAAGTTGTCTATCTTGTTTATTTGTTGTCAGTCTCCGATCCTGAGCGTAGTAGGATGTTTCATTCTGTAAACGTTCACAACTGTACCTTTTATTTATTTTCTTTGTTTACACCTCTTATTTTTTCTGTGTTTGTCTACAAGGATTGACGTCTATATTAGGAAACATGTTTTCTAAGAATAAGTGAGTAAATATTAAAAACCTCTAAGTATCAATTTGAATGTCTACATGAAAATTGCCACCGCCTCCATTCCTCTCCTCAAAGCTAAAATTTCTGAGCAGTATACCAAGCGAGTCCAGTGTTAACAGATGCTATTGATCCCATTTGACACAAATTGCTGGTGGTTAACAAATCCAATCGTGTATCGATGACTTTAGATTCTTTTAGAATTCATCAGCGGACACAACACTTACATAGATGTTTCTTTTTTGGGTAGAAGGACTTTTCTTTGCAAAAGTTTAATTTATATTTATATCCGTATATGGTAGGTGGTATTACCTGCGATTAATATATGGACTTGCAGCAATTAAAGGAATATATCTCTACTTTCTTAATGTAGCTATATTTTCTGAAGACAGATAACTCTGTCATTCCTTTGTTATTTCGTCCTATTTGTTGGCAAATATTTTAATTAAAAAATAAAATTTAGTATTACTTATTTTTTTGCATTCCTTTGTAATGTTTTAACAGTAGCAATAACTTTCTCATCGCTTTCTTGCAGCTTACTCTTTTGAGTATCAAAAAATCTCGTCCATTAAATGTGAGTACATGCTTACACGGAGTGGATAATAGTCAATAAAACACGATCCATTCGTGCACCTCGCACGTGCATGCATAGGACCAGCCATCTTCAAGGACGACATGTTAGCTGTTGTGTTCCTCATAACGTAACCAGAGAAAAATTGCCTGCTTCGAGTTGAAACCACATTGTGTTCTCTCTACTGCCTTATCTCATCTAGTGTTACATTTATTCCTCGTGTCGTTTGTTTATGCCGGTAACCACTACCATGTTGAGTATTTAAGTTCTGGGAAGGTCTTTTCGGGTTACCACGTTGTATCATACCCTTTAAGAGTTAGGGTACACCCCTCTTACTTTAAAAATACAATTGGCTTACGGGTAAGTCTTGTGTGTCTGCATAGGCCCAAAGGAAATTAATTTGTAATTCGTAATTCTCTTAATTTAATAACTGATTAAACAACTATTCGGTGTTTTTTCTATCTATTTCACCATTGCAATTTTGTAACGCGTTGCTTAATTTTCTGCATTGCTCCTTGAGAACAACAAAGGTTAAAAACTGAACGTCTTCCTTATTAAAAAACCCAGAACATGGGAAATTCTCACGAGTGAATCATTGTTTACCATGGTGCATATACACGGGGGTGCATATAGCACGCATGACATAAAAACAGATAAGTTTCACGTGTGAATGTAATACAATATTTATTACTTTTATCATTAGGATACATTTTATTTCAGATAACTATTGATATTGTGCAGTTACATTTGGGTGTATATATCACACAATAATGCAAACGAACGAGTTTTCACATGTGAAAATAATGCAATATTATCTTTCAAATCGCTTTTAATTCAAAGAACAAAATAGTCTACCTTGTGCAAATTCATTGGGTGTATCAAGCATTGCAGTATCTATAAACCTGTGAATATTGCAAAGTGAAAAAATAATATAAATTATTGTTCTTTTTAAAACCACATTTATTTTAGAGAACTGTACTGGGACAGTCTGTGTGAAAGTCGTGCTACAAAAGGGTTCCAGGCACTCGGATTTCCTCGCATATTCAAAGTGGACACTTTAGAATCATTGTACATTTTGCACAAAATTGACTGATGTAGTCCCACAGATAGTCGATCAGTATCGACACATTTGAGGGGTCGATTTATCAGACTACTCGTAAGCCTCATCAGCTTTGTCTTTCAATTGAAGTAAATGCAAGGACATTGGTTGGTTGGTTGGTTGGTTAGTTGGTTTAAGATAATATTTTTACCACATTATTGATTGTACGTTTCATACAGAGGTAGTGCCCAGTCGAGTCATACCAAAGACTTATAAAAATGGTACTAACAGCTCCCTCGCTAGGCGCTCATTATTAACGGGTTAGTGTTAGGACTGGTCGGCCTGCTGAAAGGATAATGTGACTGGATGTGACATGATGCCCCAGTGGTATACATCACTACAAACTGCCACACTGCAGACATCTTAGCGACAGACTGAACAATTGTTAAATTTACGTTAAAAATCAAAACACACACACACACGCACACGCACGAGAGGTAGTCGTTAGAAGCTGGCAGAAAAAATGTACATTCTACCCAGACCCGGCTGGTTGCGTGTGCGAAGTGCGCGATGCACACAGGCACCGTCGCCGAATAACATGTGCCAACCCTTCTGAAAGGCGCCAAACATTCATCGCACACACAAGAAAAACATCACGTGCCAGGCCTGATTCTACCATTACGGGGAATGCACGAACAGTTAAACAAAAATTAAAATGGCAATTGCCAAAAATATAACATACATATATTTTGAGAAATAAAATTGTAGGCTGATTGTACAAATTGTGCATAAAATACATTAAAGTACAGTTCTGCAAGCCTTAATTCAATACTGCAAAAGAAAATAAAACCATCTCACAAATTTTCAATATAATGTTGCCAGCTTATTTTTAATAGTTACATATAACGTTTATGAAAATCATTAATATTATAATCAAGTGATAAATAAATGCACAAACAGATATGTATAAAAAAATGACATACCAGGTTTATTTGATTTATTGGTGTGGTCCCGCTCAAACTTGCATCATAGAGGAGACCCCCTAGTATCGAAAGTTAAAAGATTTTGTGTTTTTGTTTTTTCCCCAATATGTCTTTTATTGTATCAGTTTTATTAAGTTTGGATTTGATAGAATTTTGTTCTAGGGGTTCGTACACCTCCCTAACTAGTGTTAGATACTCTTTGACCCCGGCTGGTCTGGAGTTTGTTTACAGAAGTGATCCGTGCGTGCCAGGGATCAGTATTGTCCGGTGTTTGCTGTGTGTTGGTGTTATATTGTTTTGTATGTTAACCCTTGTGTTTTCGTACGGACTGGCTATTAAAACTCAAATGTTTGAGTTGTTATTTAATTATGACAGACTAAAGTTTTATAGAAGCAGTTTAGTATAAATAAAGAGAAGGACGTACATGTAATTTGTTTGGTGTAAGAAAGAATGAGGAAATTACTTGGCGCATTAAAGTCGCGTTGCGCATTATCAATCTCGTGAGCACATGCTAGTTCACGTGCTGCTGCTTTATTGTCATATTGCTTCAGAATATTAAAGTTACTCTAAGGTCTAAATAATGGTGGAGTCATTTAATAAATCATTGGTATAGTTGAGTAAATCGAAATAAATTAAAAAATCACATTAAGTTACACGTAATTTTTTGGCGCTACGCATCATCAATCTAGTGAGCACTGTTCATGCTAATTACGTGCTACAGGTTTATTATCGATATGATTTAGAAAATTAAAAATATAATACCATAAGTAGATAAATAACGTAGAGATATTGGTTCAGAATAAATAACGAGTTATAAGTTATTCTAATCTGGCAACTACATATCTGTTGAAATCATTTAGTAAATCTATAGTAGCGAGTAGATCAAATATCAGTTCAGAAATCAATTTACAAGTTATTAACAAATATATATTCATAAAGAACATAAAATGTAATGTTTGTATGTTTGCAAGTTGTTTAGAAGAGTTACAGCAGAGTATAGAAAAAAAGTTGAGAATTAGAGAGGTTGTTCATGCATTCCAGCTATATTTCGAATTCTTGTTTTCTCTGATGTAGTCCGTCTGTTAATTCTATTGGAATATTCACTCCTCCGTTTTTCATATTGTATACTTCGGTATACGTTCTTTGTACTATTACCGTGTTCTCGAGTTCTTTGCCTCGACTGTTGTTAAGTTCTTGTTAAAGAGACATCTTTTTGTCGTTTCTGTTTCCATAATATTTTATATCCGAGATCTGAATCATAGTCCATAATCATCTCCAATTATTTATCGTTTCTGTTCCAGTAATGCTTTATCCGAGATCTGAATCGTGGTCCATAATCATCTCCAATTATTTATCGTTTCTGTTCCAGTAATGCTTTATCCGAGATCTGAATCGTGGTCCATAATCATCTCCAATTATTTATCGTTTCTGTTCCAGTAATGCTTTATCCGAGATCTGAATCATGGTCCATAATCATCTCCGAGTCGTTGCCAGTTTATTTTCAATTTATAGCATGTTGATTCTGTCCTTTCTCCCTGGTCCATAAAGTCCATCCCAACTAACTGCGAGATGCTAGTCAATCGCAGATAATCACAAGACTTTACATCGCAAGAAGGAGTCTCAGAATCCAGGTTTATTTCAGTTTATTGGTGTGGTCCCTCTCAGATTAACATCATATGAGGAACCCCCTAATGCCAAAAGTTAAAAGGATTTTATGTATTCATGTTTTTTTTTTCATTGTGTGTGTGTTTCTTGTGTTAAGTTTATTGAATTTCGATTTGATTAAATTTTGAGTTAGGGATTGTACACCATTCAAATCAATTGTATTTTCTAATGTATCAAATTCCTGGAGTTATTTAATTTATAATTATAGTTATTCTATAAGTCATATATGCAAAGTTGGTAGTGGATGTTAATTTAACTAAGTAGAGTTTTAATATTTTAATATTTATTTAGAAATAGTTTAATAAATGAATTATGTTTCCTGTTTTGCGCATGGTTTGCGTTTTGGGATTTTAAGTAGGCACGAGCAGCATTCACACTACGCTTCCGCGATCACGTGAACACTGGCTCAGGTCCCACGAGTTTCTTGTCCAATACATGAATAATTGTTTAGTTCTGGTCTGGCAATTTTGATCGTAAATCAATAATTTTGAAAGTTTGAATATAATATTTAGTGATTATAGTTAGGTTAATTAGCATTCGTTAATCATTTGGAAAATTTTAGTTCTAATAATTATGGTTAAATAAGGTAAGGTTTATTAAAATTATCAAGTCTATTAAAGATTTATGTGCATTTAAAATAAGTTATATACAAGTTATATCAATTCTACAGGTATATATTAAAGGTTATCGTGTCTATTAAAGCTATATGTGCAATTACAAAAGTAAATTAATGTTAATTTCCTGTTAAGTAATTGTTCTTTGAATTCGTTTATAAGTTATTTAAGTCAATAGTCCATTTCGTACGTAATATTCTGTCTATCATGTCCATAAACGTTTCCAAGTCGTTTTCAGTTTGTTCCAGTTATAATTTGATTTCGTCCTTTCTCCCTGGTCCGTAAATTCTTAGCTAACTAGACTGCAGGAGGTTCCTCGACCGCAGAAAGTCGCCAGTCCTTGCTTCACAGGGAGGGGTCTCAAAATCAGACATTTTCTTTATATGATTTCTTTCTAGTCAATTTTTCAGTTTGCAGTACAATCTTAAATCCAAGGTCCTTAGACGTTCCATTTCGTAGTCACCAAGTTTTATAAAATATTCCATCCGTTATCTTGAATCCGAGTCCTTGTACGTTCCATTTGTGATTCCTTATTCTCCAGGTTTATTTGACTCTTCTGGGATCACCATCCTTGTAGTCCGGTTATAAAATTCAGAATATAACACCTATATTTATACTCCCCTACTTAACCGATTCTGAAATTAGGGCTCTGTCAATCCAAGCCTATCTTTTTGTGTGTCCAATCAAGACCCTATCACTCCAAACTTCACTTATTCAGCGTGTCAAATAAAGACCTTGTCACTCGAAGCCCTACTTAGGTTGATTTAATCCCTAAGTGACAAGGAGGTGTAAGCTTGAACAACAATAGATTAAAGTTTGTGCACCAGTTAACAACAATAGGGAATACCCTTTAATCTATTGTTTTGCGAGAGAACCCCATATTCAACAGAAATCATCTGAGTATTACTTTAAAGCAATGTGACATCTT
The DNA here is from genome assembly GCA_016617855.1 of Megalonaias nervosa. Classification (NCBI taxonomy): domain Eukaryota; kingdom Metazoa; phylum Mollusca; class Bivalvia; order Unionida; family Unionidae; genus Megalonaias; species Megalonaias nervosa. Next base: position 129,162 of record JAECUM010095434.1, read on the forward strand.
CAGTGGGAAGTGTGAACATTTTCCCTGGTACTAGCAAATTAATGTTAAAGTTGAATGAAGGGTATACAATAGGTACATTGTAAAACTAACAGCTTAATTCACTATTATTACTTGTTACATCTCAGACCTTGATCTGCATAATACAGTGGTAGATTGGGGTCAGTGCAGTTTGCAATTGGGTCTGACGTGGATATATAAGGTAGCAATTTATATTTTAACATGTTCAAATGGACATTATCATTTAGAGATGCAACAACTGTACTTTTTTCAGTTAAAACAAGCTAATTGAGTCCTGTTTCTAAGTACATACACCAGTTTGATGATAAACAAAATGATACTGGCTTGAAGTTTAATAATAAAGAAAATATTGTCAAATAGAGAAAATTCTAGTCTGGTATTAGAATTTCCAAAGTAATAACCAATTTTGTTGGTGATATGCTTGTGAATTAGTTCACTAAGGTTTTTTAATTAAATGTTTCCCTTAGGAAAAATATTCAATAAGACAGGAAGTTTTTTCAGTGAAAGTCAAGAATGGCATAGGGAATGATAGGAAATGATACTACATGTACAAAGCACACAAAATTCTCAAAACCTAAACAAGAACAACAAATAAACCAAGCTAGCACAATGTCTAAACTACTGTGCCACTTTTTGCCCCTTGTTTTACAAGAGTGATTTTGTCTTGTTTGTGCTTAATAGAAAAAGTTGCTGAATAGCACACTTTGTTGTCCTTATAAATTGTTTTTCAATTCTTATACCACTATTTCTGACTCTCCTGATCAAACTTGATCAAGCTTACAATGAGTTCTTCATAAATTTCCTGATCAATGTTGAGGAGATTGGTGGTGGACATTTGTAAAGAAAAAAGATTTCAAATTCATAAAAGATAAATCAAGAAGATATAGAAATTTAATGAAAACATTTTTGGTAAAATTGGTTGAATTTGATGTCGCCACTTGTGAGATATGTTGCAACATAAAGAAAAAAAACATTGTATTGTTTTTGGCAGGGATCTCTAGCTCGGCCGATAAATCAACCCTACGTCTGTAATGATATTGGACTGTGGTTTAAGGGCTGATATCACCTGTTTATTAAAACCTGCAAAAATCAGCAGATAATTTTATCTTCACATATCAGTGTGTATTTTATACACTTGGCTGTATTTCTCAAGCCCGTTCAGCAACCATCAGCTGAAGGATTCGTTTTGGTGATGTGTGCATAAATAGCACAACCTTTTGTCCTGTGGCCATGCTGAATTTCAGGCTAGATATGGCTATTACCAAATACCAATAGGTGTCTAAGCTGTACAGAGATTTGTTTTAGAAAGATTTGCATGCAGCAAAATTGCGCATTTTAATAACCAGGAGACATCAGACCTACAAATAGTCCATCAGTACCAACACATCTGGGAGTTGATTTCTCAGACAACTCCAGCCTAATCAGCTTTTTCCGTCAATTGCAGTAACTGCAAGGACAGGGGTTGGTTTGTTGGTTTTTAATGGTACTTTCAACACATTGTTGATTGTGTTCTGCTTACAATATTTCTACTAAATGCCTTCATACACGGGTAGTCATTAGAAGCTGTCAGAGAAATGTACATTCTACCGTTGTATAATGCATTTTTAGGGAAAACGCCAATAGTTGAAGAAAAATTTATATGGTAAATGCCAAAAATAAAACATGCATATATTTTTGAGAAATAAAATTGTAAGCTATCAATTGTGCATAAGATACATTATTGTACAATTTTACAATCTTTAATTGAATATTATACAAAATATTACATCAAATGTAGATAAAATAAACTATCTCACAAACTTTCAATAAAATTTTGCAAGCTTATTATTATTAATTTATATAACTTTTATTAATATGACTAATATTATAATCAAATGATAAATAGATCAATAAATAAAAAATAAATAAAATGCAAAACCATTACAAATATGTATAACAAAATTACTTACCAGGTTTATTTGATTCTTCTGGGTTCACCATCTTCTGGTTATAAAATTAAGAAAGTATCAATCATATTTATACTCCCCTTCTTAACCGAGTCTGAAATTAGGGTTCTGTCAATCCAAGCCAATCCTTTTGTGTGTCAAATCAGGACCCTATCATTCCAAACCTATCTTTTTCAGTGTGTCAAATAAAGACCTAAATACCCCAAGCCCTAAGTAGGTTGATTTGATCCCTTAAAGATAAGGATCAGTAAGGTTGAATGTGCACCAGGTAACAACAATAGGGAATTCCCTTTAATCTATTGTTTTGCAAGATAAGCTTATATTCAGCAGAAGTCATCTGATAGTACTTTAAAGCAATGTGTCATCTTCAGTCAGAATGTGTGAACCTTTTTCCAGGTATCTGCAAGTAAATACTGAAGATTGAACGAGTAGTACACCATAGGTACATGGTAGAATTAGCAGTTTAATTCACTATTATTACTTGTTACATCACATACCTTGATCTGCCATTGCAGTTGGGTCTGACGTGGATATATAAGGTAGCAATTTATATTTTAACATGTTCAAATGGACATTATCATTTAGAGATGCAACAACTCTACTTTTTTTTCAGTTAACACTAGCTAAATGAGTCCTGTATATGTATATGTTTCTAAGTACATACACCAGTTTCATGTTAAACAAAATGATACTGCCTTGAAGTTTAATAATAAGGAAAATATTGTCTGGTATTAGAATTTCCAAAATAGTAACCAATTTTGTTGGTGATATGCTTGTAAATTAGCTCACTAAGCAGACTTTGTTTAAAATTAAATGCTACCCTTAGGAAAAATATTCAATAAGACAGGAAGTTTTTCAGTGAAAGTCGAGAATGGCATAGGGAATGACAGGAAATGATACTACCTAAACTAATCACACAAAATTCTAAAAACTAAAAAACAAAACAAAACAAAGCAACACAAAAAAACCAACAAAAAAGAAAACAACAACAACCAAAAAAAAAAGTCAGCACACTGTCTAAACTATGTGCCACTTTTTGCCCTTTCTTCTTTTACAAGAGTGATGTTCGCTGGTTTTTGCTCAGTGGTGAAAGTTGCCGCACTGCACATTTTGTTGTATTTATAAATGTTTTGTTTTAAAAATATTTTTAATAGCAACCTTTTCGAATGCATCTATAAACTTATAACGAGTTCCTTGTATATTTCTTTGTTAAGGTCTCGGAGAGGGGTGGTGGGCACTCCTGAAGAAACAAAGAATTCAAGTTTGTAAAGAAATATGAGGATATGAATAAATAAATGAAACATTTTGGCGAAATTAGGCTGAATTTCATGTTGCCAATTGTAAGACAATGTTGCAACATAAAGAAGAAAAGATTGTACTGTTTTTGGCAGGGATCTCTCTAGCTGGGCTGATAATTCAGTCCCACACTTGTTATGATATTGACTCGTGAATTAGGGGCTGATGGCAGAATTTCTCATGGCTGTTGAGTTACCGTCAGCTGAAAGATGCTTTTGGCGACATGTACGTACTATTTCTAGATCAAATCTTATGTTTAGTGGCTTGAAAATTCACAAAAATTGGGACAACCCATTGTCATGTGGCCACTTGGAATTTCACACTAGATATGGCTATTGCCAAATTCCAACAAGTGTCTCAACTGTACACTGTGTGTTCTGGAAATTCATTTTAATCTATTATTATGCACGGGAAGCCCATTATCAGAAGCCATCTGAGTATTACTTTAAAGCAATGTGACATCTTCAGTGAGAAGTGTGAACAATTTTCAAGGTCCAATAAGTAAATATCAAATCTTATAGAAAAGACACAATAGGTAAATGGCAAAATTCAACAGCTTAATAAAGGAAACTATTTGCAGTAGTGAGTACACCTATTAATGAACAGAAATTTCTTTAAGTAATGGCTTAATTCACTATTGTTACTTGTGTATGAATTATTTGAGTTGTTATAGACATCTCTTCTCTCTCATAATGGTACATAACCGCTCCGGTGGCCTAGTGGTTAGAGCGTCTGCCTCGGATGCGGGAGGTCGCGGGTTCGAACCCTGGCCGAGTCATACCAAAGACTTTAAAAAATGGTACTAACAGCTGCCTCGCTTGGCGCTCAGCAATAAGAGGTTAGTGTAGGACTGATCGGCCTGGTGTCAGGATAATGTGACTGGGTGGGACATCATGCCACATGTCTGCAGCATGATACCCAGTGCTAGACAATGCAGATATCGTAGCGATATGACTGAAAAATTGTTAAAGCTACGTTACAAATGTAAATCACACACACACACACACACACACACACACACACACACACAATGGGACATAAGTTTTATTTGATCATGAGGTGCAGTAAGAAAATTGTAATGGAATATGTATCTTTGACATGGTTATTCATTTATTAACTTGTCAATTCTAATGCATCCATATCAAATTTAGGCAATGTATATTACAAACAGTGTATGTTACTAATTGATGCACAATTACATCTGATGTAAGTTAATTTTAAATACTGACAGTCATGTAATTGTTTATAATCCTCAATATGGGGTCCTATATTTTTGCATACACAATATTTTCCCCAAAATGAAATGTTTTTATACATTATTTGTCATACTTTTGAAGACTCTTTGTATGCGAGAAATTATGTGACATACCATAAAGCAATTTGGATGACAAAATCCACGTATAAGTCAATTTAGAGTACAAGATGAAGCTATGATTTTCTGGCCAAAAAGTATCGTCTTCTAGGCAAGTACGATTGTTTCTTCTCAAATTCTTCGCAGGATTTAAAGTGTCAAAACTAATTAATTTACACAATTTTGGTCATTACATGTAACCTTTAAGAAGTCATTTTGAAAAACTATCAAATTCAAAACATTTTTTATCTATAGAATGGTTTTCTACCTTGACTGGAGGGGAGAAGACCATCTCCAAAAAGCTGCTTGCAAGCTGTTTCACTATGTTGTCCATCACTTGCTGATCCCTTCTCCACACAATCTGGTAAAATAATTATTTAATCCACCCATTAATCCATAAATAGAAAAACTAGTCTCAGCATAAGTAATAAATGATAAGACTTAAGAAACTGTAGAACTCGTATACTAATTTTTGAATCAATTAATGAACAAAAGAACTGGTCTGACTAATTGGTAAAAGTTAAGAAAAAATTGAAACAGTTATGCTTATTTTCAATCAATTATTAGTTTTAAGAACTTGTAAATAATACAAACTAAACATATTTGAATGATTCTGCAAAATTATGAAAATATAGTTCACCAACTAGAACTTCCATATTTACTCACATGGTCTGGAAAGTAAATCCAGATTGAAATTTTCGGTTATTGGTGTGGTCCCTCTCAGGATTAGCATCATCTGAGGAACCCCCTAGTGCCAAAAGTTAAAGGGTTTTTATGTTTATTTGGGTTTTTTTTCCAAAGTGTATGTGCTATATGTGTTCATTTTATAAATTTCAGTTTTGTAAATTTTGTCTAGGGATTAAACACAGTCCTTATTCTAGTGTGTAGATACAAAGACTCCTTCTCTCTTGCTGGATTTGGAGTCTATTTAATTTTTGGTGATCCTTGCCAAGGATCTATGGTGCCCTGTGTGTGTTATGTGTATTTGCTATTTGTTCTGTACGCTAGTATTTGTGTTTCTGTGAGGGCTGGCTAGATAGGTCAAATTTCTCCGTAGTTATTATTTACCTTTAGTGGATCCTTCACTCGGGAAATCAGTGATCTAAGATCGATACTGACTTCCCGGTTTTGGACCCTTTCTCGTTTTAGTGTGTGTTTGAGAAAAGATAGTTAAAGTAGAGAGAGTATAGAGTAGATATGGATGTGTGTGTTTTGGGGGGAGATCTGGAGCGGCCCGTACTATCCCACGTTAGTCTCGTAGCTTTGGCGACGCCCCTTTGTCCCCTCTCTTTTTGTACCTATGGTCGATCTCACAGGTAGATTATCTATGAAGGATGTACAAACATCCTTATTTATATTCACGTACTGTTTTCATAATATTGTTAATGAAACATATTATTTTATTATAAATTTTGTTGTCATTTATTTCATTCATGTAGATTAAGTGTGAATTTTCGAATTTCCCATGTTTCTTTATAATTTCACTTTTAATTTCTTCCCTCTCTTTATTGTTTTTTGGACAGTCTAAAATTAGATGCTTTTTGAGTCGATATTTCAGTTACATAGCCTACACTTGGGCAGACTGGTCGTTAAATGCCTAATGTAAGCAGCTTCACCAGTCATCCATTTATCATGTAAATAGGAATATATTCTACATTGTACGGCAGGTAATTTTAGACTTGCCTATTTGCTCCAGATCATTTCCCAGTTCAACCATGGGTTCCGGAATTCGATTTCTTGCTTGTCGTGCGTAACTGTATCTGTTAAAACTTTATAAATATCTTTGTCTTAGCCCATAATATGCTATTGTTTCTATACTTATAAATTAAGTCTTTAATTCTTCTATATGATCCTGGTGGTACTAGTAGTCTAGTTAGATTGTTATTTTTATATATTTCTTTATTAAAATTACATAAGTAGCCATATAAGTATATATTAATGGCTTCCCAAGGGTACTTGGGTTCACCATTTAAGCTTTTTATTCTGTTTAAAATAGTCGCTTTCTGTTTTATGCTCAGATTAGGGAGGTCTAATCCCCCCTTTGTCTTAGGTCTGCATATAAATCTTTTCTTCAGATAGTGCATTCTATTCCCCCAAATAAGCTCGTAATTTTCCTTTCTAGGTTGCCAACCATGGCTTCCGTAAGGTGAGTTGTGTTCATGATATAGTTCAAATTGCTATACAAGTAGGTTTTAGCGACCTGTACACGGTCTATTAGGTTAATCTCTATATGCTTCCAAGTTTCAATCTGTGCATCTAATTTCTTGTTCAGCTCACGATAGTTTTTGTGAGTAGAGTTTGGCCCGAAGAAAATTCCTAGTGCTTTGACTTGAGTTTTGATCAGATTTGGGGAGAGACCAGGGTGATTTCCCCTCCAGTTACCTATTAATAAAATTTCTGTCTTATCATGAATAATTACTGAGCCAGAGGCCTTTCCAAATTTAGTGAATTCGTCTTGTAAGTGTTTAAAAGAGAATTCGTCTCTGGTAAAGTTTGTGCAATCGTCTGCATGAAGTATAGTTTTTAAGTCCTCCTTCATATTAGGTATTTTAATCCGTTGAATGTGGTTGTTATTTTTAATATTTATATTCAGGGCTTCAATTGCAATAACATATAAAATCATGGACAGGGGACAGCCCTGCCTGACTGCGCGGTGTAAAGGAAATTCTTTTGAGAGAGCTCCATTAATTGTTATTTTGGAAGTGATGTTTTTGTACATTGCTTTAACCCAGTTTATAATATTGTTCCCAAACCTGCATTTTTTTAAAACTGTAAAAATAAAGTCATGTTCAGTTTTATCGAAGGCCTTTTCTTGGTCGAATAGGTACATTACTTCTCTTTTTTATTTTTTAAAAGTTCTATGATTGCCTCAATCGAGAGCGTATTATTTAAAATTTTCCTCCCTACTCCTCCACAGCTTTGGTTCAAATCTATTATATTATTTAAACATTTTCTTATTCTATTAGTGATTATCTTAAGATTTTATAGTCGGTGTTCAATGACGTAATAGGTCTCCAGTTTTTGATATCTATTCTATCCCCTTTTCCTTTAAAAATAAGCGTAATAATACCTTCTCTTAGAGTTTTAGGCATCTCTCCATAGAGTAGAATATTATTATACAGTAATTCTAATATATCTACTATTTCCCTTTTAAAATTAATGTAGAAATCAGATGATAACCTATCAGAGCCTGGTGATGTTCCTTTTTTTTTAGATCATTTATTGCATTTATAATTTCTTCAGCAGTGATAAAAGCATCAAAGTTTTCCCTTTGGTTCGGCAAAATTTGGTTATAATTCGTCTCTTGAACGTATTTGAAAACTATGTCCCTATTTATATTTTGTGATTTAAAAATATTTGCATAGTATTGCTGTATATTGCTTAAAATATTCATTTTGTCATTATAAATCATATTTCCTATTCTCATCTCTTCAAGTTTCTTATGTTCCCCCGTTTTAATCTCTAGCCTTCTATATAGTCCCCTCCCTTTTTTTATATAAATTTCCAAATTTCCCCACCCTTATTTTACATCCTTCTTTTGGATCTTTTTCCATTCTTTCCCATTGTTTTATAATTTTATCATCCTCTTCTAAAAGTGGCCTTTCCTTCTTTTGTATTTCTATATATGTTTTATGAAGCCAATGTTTTTGTATACTCTTTGTTTTGCTATGGTACTTAGTTAATCGTTTAATTTCTTTTTTCAGCACTTCCCAGTCATTATGTCCCCTAGTTTTCCTTCTTTAAATCTATTCAAGTGTATTTTTATAGTCTCGACATAATCTGCATCTAGTAGGTGAGTATTGTTTAACTTCCATATCCCTAATCCCCATTTAACTCTGTTTACTGTCTTTATTTCCAAAAGCACGGGTTTGTGGTCTGCCAAAGAATCCTCAAGTATCTTACAGTTTTGTATTGTTTAAATATGATTTTCTGAGATATAAAAGGTGTCTAATCTGCTGCCTTTGGTTTTATCGTAGATATATGTATAGATTTTGGCATCTTTATTTATCCACCTGTATGTATCTATTACATTATTTGTTTTTAAAAAGGTCTTAACCCATTTACTCATTGCTCTATCTGAATTTGACAAATTTTCGCTTTTATCAAGTTCGTTATAAACCCAATTAAAATCTCCTCCTATTATAACAGGCTCCGCTGCAAAATGTTGTATATATTGGTTTACAGTCGTAATAAAGTTAATTTTCTTGGAACTAATTCCTCCAGCAGGCATATATACATTAAATATATTCCAGCTGTTTAAAACAATATGTATTAATCTTCCCTGTAATTCGCTTTTTTTTGTTTTATCTTCAAAGTTTAAATCTTTGGCGGATCGCCGGACAATTGTCTCCACCCCTGCTATGTTTTTTGCAGGGTGGTTACTAGTGATAACTATGACATCCAAATCTTGCTCTAGTTTGTTCACTATGTCTTCGGCCAACCCATGTGTCTCTTGTAACAAAATAATATCATACAATTTGGCTATTGTTATTAATTTTTCTACTTTATCTTTTATTCCATTAATATTCATAGTCAAGATTTGAAGGTTCAAACCCTCCATCTTGGCTATGTATAAGTGTTAATTTTCTTTTGATCTATAAATTTCAATAATACTAGAAATTTTCTATCAGTGGGCAATTCTTTTCGCTCTGTAATCTACCAGGCTGATTGCTTTTCGTTGTGATTCTTTTCTATGCGATTCTCTGGTCAGAGATATTGCCCTTTTTTCCTTTTCGTTCCTTGCCTCCTTGATTAGATCCATGATTTCCGGTTCGGATGGTGTCCTCGGAGTTGAGGCTGATCTCTTTCTTTTTAAAGGGAGAAATGGAGTTGAGAAATCTTTCTCCATTTCTTCCTGCATTTTCGGCGGCGAATCCATTATCATAGATTCTTCTATTGTTTTATTAGTTTGGGATGTCATACTATCTGAGTTGTCCAAAATTTCTTTCCCCGAGTTTTGTTCTTCGGATCCAAAAGAGTTTATTTTATTTTTCACTTGTTGTCTTTCTTTGATCTTCATTTCCTTTTCTCTCTGTATTTTCCTCGCTCTTGCTTTGGCTCTTTTTTTTCCCGCCAACTCGTCTGGCTTGCATCCTTCCAGTCTTCTGTATCTTTGGATGAAATATCCAGACTTGAGTCCACACTGTCAGTCAGTGTTGTGGATTTAACTTCTATCATCTTTTCTATATTCGTGTCTTGATTGTTTGAGTTTTTCGCCAGGTTCTGCATCCACTATCGTTTCCACTGGTTCCGGCACATCTTTAGCTGCAGTATCTTGCATATTTTGGATTGCCGCTGCATATGTGTTCTTTTTGGGGCCTTGCGTCACTCCCTGATGCGAACAATCTCTCTGCAGGTGGCCTGTGTTACCGCATTTGTAACACTCTCTCGCATATTGGCAGCCTTTGTACCACGTTTTCACTAGGAAGCCCATAACATAAAAATTTGCAGGTATCTTCCTGGCATCCAATTCCGACAGGGTAATTATTCTTATTCCAGCAAGAACTTTGGGAAATCCCCAGTACGTGGCCATTTGCTGTCCTATGGATTGTACCCCAAATTTTCGCTCTATTTTTTCCAGTAGCTCTTTAGTTGGCACTTCTAGTGGAAGTCCAGATATGTGAAAGTCAATTGATTTCTCCCTTAATTTCTTTATTAGGGGTGGTGGAGTGTAAATTTTCGCTTCTTTCCCTTTGATTTCAAGGAGTTGTCCAGTTTTGTACAGGGATTTCTCTCCATGAGGGAAGATAAAGAATAGCCCTCGCCCTCCGTTCTGCAAACCCTCTATATTTTCTCGTTTCAGTCCCTTTGCTACTAATGTCTGTAGAATTTCCGCAGGCCTGGGCCTTTCTGTATCCGTAAAGTTAGACAAGTCCAGAACTTGCACTCCTTGCCTTCTGCACGCCAGCAACATTCTTCCCTGATTAGTTAACTTCATTTCAGTAGGAAAGTAGGTTTTGATTTTCCCTCCTTGCATTTTGTCCATCTTGGCAAATGCGGTGGCCATCTTTGCTAGAAGAAGTGCCTACTGTTAGAGTGCCAAGATAAATTGCACCAGAAATGAAATTGTGTAAAACACAAAACAGGGTTTATCACTACACAAACAAAATAATTTCCCAAAAAAGAGAATACTAATACTAATAATCCTTTTTACCTGTGAGACTATAAATCCTAGTAAAATCCTAGGAATCTTTGTATAATCCACTATTGTGATAACACAGAATCTTTGTATAATCCACTATAGTGAAAACGCTTGCTTGGGCGGCATTGTAATGTTAAGAACGGCATGACAATAACATCAGTGTAATAACATATCTTCCACTGTGGCCATTCTTGTAGTTTTGTCACACAATTCTGAATATGTCCCCATATTTATACTCCTCTGCTTACCTGAGCATGAAATTAGGGTCTTATCAATCCAAGCCTATCTTTTTCAGTAAGTGTAAAATTAGGAGCTTATCACTCCAAGCCCTAATTAGGTTGATTTGATCCCTAAGTGACAAGGAGGAGTAAGCTTGAACAACAATATATTAAAGTTTGTGCACCAGGTAACAACAACAGGGAATTCCCTTTAATCTATTATTCTGCAAGAGAAGCCCATATTCAGAAGTCATCTGAGTATTACTTTAAAGTAATGTGACATCTTCAGTTAGAAGTATTAACAGTTTTCCAGGTACTGGCAAAATAATGTTAAAGTTGAATGAGAGGTACACAATAGATAAATGGTAATTTCAACATTTAATCAAGGAGAAGATTAATGAAATAATCCACCCATTAATCAATGAATAAGAACTGATCAAAGTAAACGGTAAAATTTAATAAACAATTTCAATCAATTAGTAGCTAAAGGACTTTTAAATAAAGTGAAACTGAACATATTTTAATGATTCTGCAAATTTTGAAAATATAATTTACAAACTAGAACGACCTTATTTGCTAGCGTGTTTCTGCATTATTCGAGTGTGAACTTGTGACTGTAATTTCAATTCTTTTTCGGTGAGTGAGAAAATAGGGTCCTTAGAATCCAAGGATATCTTTTTCAGTGAGCGTGTTTTTAGGGCCCTATCAGTCCAAGCCTATCTTTCCCATTATGTGTGAAATTGGGAGCCTGTCATCCCATGCCCTTACTGTTATTTTAAACCCTAAATAACAGGAGGAGTAAACTTGAAGAACAATAGGGAGTTTCCTTTAATCTATTATGTACAAGAAGCCCATGTTCAGGAAAAAACACGAGTATTGCTTTAAAGCAACGTGATATGTACTGGCAAATAAATATGAAAGGTTGAAAGAAGAAAACTTGGGCCCATGATACAAACTATTCATGAAATACATTAATGTACAATATTACAAGATTTACTACTTTGCCGTAAACAAAACCAGGAGGAAAAATGAACTATCTTACAAGTTTTGAATATAATGCTGCAAACTTTATAATTGTTTTATATAACTTTCACTAATAAATAAATAAATAAATAAATAAATAAAAATATCATATGCAAAACGCTACAAGGAGTTGTAAAGAATGCAATTTGTAAAGTGATAAGAAAATTGATTTCATTGGATTTCAATACGATTTGTTATAACTATTCCATTAGTTTCTTATTGTATATATGTCCCTTCTGATTTTGCACCAGCAAGAAAAACAAGATTATAATTTCTTTGGCAGTATTGCCACTCAGCTGGTCGCACCATGATTGTAGTTTGATGAAAAGGTTAATCAAGTGTCCCCCATATTTATATTCTCCTGCTTACCCGAGTGTGAAATTGGGCATTATCAATTTGTAATATAATTTGTTTGATTTGATCCCCGAAAGACGAACGAGAAGTATGGTTAAATGTGTCCCATGAAGAAATAAAAGGGAAGTCCATTTAATCTATTGTTATGCAAGATAAGCCCATATTCAGGAGTATTACTTTCAAGCACCGTGGACCGCTCCGGTGGCCTAGTGGTTAGAGCATCCCCCTTGGATGCGGGAGGTCGCGGGTTCCAAAGACTTGTAAAACTGGTACTAATAGCTGCCTCGCTATGCGCTCAGCATTAAGATGTTAGTGTTAGGGCTTGTCTGCCTGGTGTCAGGATAATGTAACTGGGTGGGACATCATGCTACACGTCTGCGGTATGATGCACCAGTGCAGATATCGTAATGAAATGACTAAAAAATTGTTAAAGCTACGTTAAAAATCCCAAACACGCACACTAAAGCAGTGTGACATCTTCAGAGAGAAGTGTGACAATTTCTCCAGAAACTGGCAAATAAATATATCGAAGGTTGAATGAAAAGAACACAATAGGTAAATGGTAGAATTCAACAGTTTAATCAAGGAAATGATTACTGAATTAATCCACCTATTAATCAATGAACAGAAGAATTGGTCTAAGTAAATGGTAAACCTTTAGTAAAAGATTGGAACTGTTATGCTTAATTTCAATCAGTTAGTAGTTTAAGGACTTGTAAATAAAGAGAAACGGAACATATTTGAATGATTATGCAAAATTCTGAAAATATAATTCACCAACTAGAACTACCACATTTGCTCACTTTCTGAAGAAATAAAATCCAAATTAAAATTATTCACATAATAGTAAATGTCATCTAATAATTGGTATCTTCACTGTGACCATTCTTGTAGTTTGGTCACAAAATTTTGAATATGTCCCCATGTTTATACTCCTGCTTACCTGAGCATGAAATTAGGGTCCTATCAATCCAAGCCTATATTTTTCAGTAAATGTGAAATTAGGAGCTTATCACTCCAAGCCCTAATTAGGTTGATTTGATCCCTAAGTGACAATAGATTAAACTTTGCATGAAATACAGAAATGTATAATTTTATAGGCTTTAATACTCTATTGTAAACGGAAGGGACCAAAAACAGATTGGATGAATTATCTCACAAATTTTGAATCTAATGTTATAAACTTTATTAATAATTGTTTTATAATACATTTTCATAATATTATTATCAAAGAAAGAAAGAAAGAAAGAAATCTATGAAACAAAATTAAAAAGATGTATAAAAATATAATTGGTAAAAACTATAGTAAATTCAAGGCCAGTTGAATTGTATACCTGTGTTTTGGCACTCTTTCATTTATTGTTGCTTGTTCTGAATGAGAATTAAAAAAAAAATGCATGAACAAGCTTTAATTCTCTATTGTAAACACAAGGAACCAAAATAGTTGGAATGTACCATCTTACAAAATTTCAATCTAATGTTTTCAAGTTTATTAATAATTGTTTTAATATAAGTTTTGCTAAATATTTGCATCAAAGAAAGAAAGAAAGAAATATATGCAATACAAATCACAAAGATGTATGAAAAATATACGTGGCAAAAACCTATACTAAATGTAAGGCTAGTTGAATTGTATATCTGGGTTTTGGCACTCTGTTGTCAGTTCTGAATGAGAATTGAAAAAAATCAAGATTAATTTTTTTAGATAGAAATCAGTTATGTGACAGAACCATGATTACTGTTTGGTCACAAAGTACTGAACATCCCCATATTTATACCACCTGCTTACTTGAGAGTGAAACTCTGTTGTCAAAAATCAAGGTTGAAATTTTTGTACGTAGAAGTCGCGGTTCTGTTGCAGAACCATATTTTCTGTTTGGTCACAAAGTTCTGAATGTACTCCCCAAATTTATATTCCCCCGCTTACTTGAGCGTGAAATTAAGACCCTGTCAGTCCAAGCCTTTCTTTCTCAGTAAGTGTTAAATTAGAAACCTATCACTCCAAGCCCTCTTTAGGTTGATTTGAACCCTAAGTGACAAGGAGGAGAAAGGCGTAATGTACCCCATGTAATAACAATAATGAATTCCCTTTAAAGTACTATTCTTCAGAAAAATCCCATATTCAGGAGAAATAATCTTATTACTATTTAAAGCAACATGACGTCTTCAGCGAGTATGTATGATTTAGTCCATATACTGGCACCTATAAATTTCAAAGGTTTAATGAAAACTTAAATAGGTAAATGGCAGAATTGATCAGCTTAATAGAGGAAATTATTTATTTTAAGGAGAAAACCTATTAATGAATAGAAATATATTTAGGTGATGGCTTACTGTAGTATTGTTACAGATGTACTGTTCCTTATGTTATAAATATTACCAGAATAAATAAATAAATAAATAAATATAAATAAATAAATAATGTATATAACAACTTTACAAAAATGTATAAAAGATATCTTTTTTGTTGTGGCTTACAAAAGGTAAATGGCACCCGATGAAGGGCCAAAAGGGTTTTGGTGGCACAAGACCTCTGGCATCCATGCTTTTGGCGCAGCAAAACCTCTGGCGCCCTGGGCAACTGACCATTCCGACCCCACCCCACGTTAGTATGCTACTGCATTTATGACAACTGTAGGGAAAGTAAGGTCATTTGAATTGTATAGAAGGATTTTGGGACTCTATTCCAGTGGTTTCTTCCTGTAAATCTCAAAGGTCTTCAGGCTTTTCACAAGTGCCTCAAACATCTTCGTATTCAGGATTAGAGAAGGAAGTGTTGAAATTAGGCTGAATTTCACGTTGAATATTGGGAGACAATACTGCAATATAAATAAGAAAACATGTTTTCAGCACTGTAAATGCCCAAAATATAACGTTCCTATATTGAATAAATATCTTTTATGCTGATTGTAAAATATTGCCGATGCTATACATAAGTTCACAATTTTACAAGCTTAAATTGTATATTGCAAAAAAGGGAACAAAATAGATGGAATGAACTATCTCAGAAATTTCAATATAATGTTTCAGACTTTATTGCTTTTAAATAATTTCTATTAATATTATCATTAAATAAATAAGCAGATAATATAGAACATTACAAAGCTGTACAAAAATGTCATTGCTAAAACTCAAGGAAAAAAGGTCATTTAAATTGTCTACCATGTCTGCAACTCTAAGGCATATGTTTGTTCGTGTAAATCTGTCTTTTCTGACTTTGCACCAGCAAGCAAATCCATATTAAACTTTGTCAGAAAAATCACACTCGTGTGGTAAGCCCATGATTGTAGTTGGACAAAAAGTCCTGAATGTGTGCACCGGGTAAAAATATCAAGATCAAAATTCTTCACATAGTATTCCAAGTCGTCCGGTCAAAACATCTTTGTAGTTTGGTCAAAAAGTTCTGAATGTATCACCGACATGAATACTCCCGTGCTTACATGTATGAAATTCAGACCCTATCAATCCGAGCCTAGATTGTTCAGTGTCTGAAGTTAGGAGCCTGTCAGTCTCAGCCTGTCTTTTCAGTGTGTCAAATTAGGACCATGCCACTCCAAGCACATCATTTCAATGAATGAAATTGTGACCCTATCACTCCAAGCCCTAATTAGGCCGATCTTAGTCCTAAGGGACGAAAATATAAAATGTTGAATGTGCACCAGGTCACTGCAATAAGACATTGCGTTTAATCCATTGTTTGCAGTGATTATTATCATTATTATTATAACCAAATCGGAAATAACTTAATAAAGATATAGATAAATAAATGCAACAGCGTTATCAATATATACGAAAAATATCATACCAGGTTTATTTGACTCTGTTCCAGGACTATCTTCCTGTACTGCTTCCACTTCTGCTTTTGCATCATCAAGAAAAGCAGATTCGAAATTTGTGAGACCGAAATAACTATCATTTGGTCAGAAAATGAATAGATCGGTCACAGTTCTGACAGTAGCACTCGTACGTATAATGCCCTGCTTTCATTAGTGTGAAATGAGGGCCCAGTAAATTTCAAACCTATCTTTGCGTTTGTATTCTCTCTCTCTCTCTCTCTCTCTCTCTCTCTCTCCATTTGATGTTGCCTCTCATTTTTCTCTTTCTAAATTGGCAATTCCATTATTTTCTGAAGCTGAAGTTTTGATAATTCCCGTTGCATCTGGATTTTTGAACTGTAATTCTTTTATTGTCCTATCAAAACATACAGACTTTTCAAACCAAAAGTACTTTTATCCAAACAATTCTTTTCCACCTAATACCGGACAAAATATTTATTAATTCTGCCTTTGTTAAAGGCAAAGATTTCGTCTTGCCCAAAGATTCTAACCCTTCCTGGGTAGGATTTGAAACAAAGTTCACTACATTAGCTGATTCTGTGAATGTATGTTGGTTTCTCTAATGATTTATCAAATATTACAAATTAAAATCTTTACCTGGGACATTGATATTTCCGAAACAAAGTCGATTTAAATTTCAGAAATAATGTTAATCTCTGTGAAATATTTTAAAGAAATTTGCATCTCAGGCAAGCCCCCCCCCCCATTTCTGTTACGATTTAAAATACCAAATAATCCTAAATGTTCTATCAGAATTCCAAAAGTATAGTGTTTAGAATGAATTCCAATGTTGAATGTACCAATAGTCTTGAAGAATCACAATGATGTAATCCAGAATGTCTTCGAACTCTCAGTAATCTCGCAGCAATGTTGAAGTCCAAAAGTTAACGAGCACTTTTGCAATTCCATTCAATAATTAAAGTTAATAATTCCTCTCAAAGACAACTAAAATTGATACAACTAGACTGAAATTAAAAGAGCAATAAATAATTGCCCACCCAGTCCCTGATATACAAACTGTCACCTGACCTATGACACAACAAAATGCACATGTGGGTCATTTTTTTTCCTATCAAATTTGTAAACAAGTTCGCTTCCAGAAATACTGAATTAGAAAATAAAGCCAGGCCTTGCACTTAAATCAAGTAAATATCACGACAAATATTGTACTGACATAGGATAGATGATGCATGTAATGCATATTGGTACAGTAGTTCTAAACAATGATTTACCTCACTGTAAGATGAAAGAAGAAAGAGAAAATAAAATGAGAGAATTTTCAGACCATAACAGTTGATCAAGCTTGAAGGGACGTTATGTGTCACAAATATATTATACATTGTAATATACATAATGCTATAAAACGTGCATTTGAGTTGTAACACTGACATTTTCTTAGTTGCCAGTTGCATACTGGATCCCACTGTTTCCATATCACATAAAAGTTTCTTTCCTTTCAGATTTGATTGCAATACTTTTCCAAATTATAGTGGTCTTTATAAAACACTTTCAATCCCTCTAATCCATACACAACCTTTTTCAATTTTCATATATAGATGTAATATTTGGCCTGAAGAAAACGATAATATAAAGGTTGCTCATATAATGAATTTGCTCTTGTATCTCCCTATTTTGTCATCTTTATCATCTTTGCACTTGGCACAATATCTATGTTCACTTTATTCACAATACAGTTGGACACATCATTCCACAGCCCGTTATCACATCACATTCCCAAAACACGTGCAGTACTGTTTCCGGTAATTAATGAAATCATTGGTAAAATTATGTGACTAACATGAAATTAAAACCACTGTAATTTTCAATTTCGTGGGTTTTTTAAATTAAAAAAAAATTTCAGTATATACGTTAGGCCATACCTTCATATTCAAACTGAACATTTCATTCCATTTCCTTTCACTGGTTGGTTTAACATCCGAATTCAAACGTGGTTTGTAAAGATCTTTACATCCTTTATTATTATGAAGGACAATTTCCAAATAGAAAGGGAGAAATGGTCTAACCGGCGTCATTATATCTAACAGCAACGTTTTGTACACTGACACATTGAATTATACCTTGAAAAATAAGGAAATTCGTGTTGATACCATTTTTAGCTTTAATGCTATCAAAACCAATAATAGTTCCCTGCTCTGTAAGCATTTCACAAATATAAATTACGTTATGTTCAAACTATTTCTTACATAAAACTGCTTCTGTTTTTCACATTTATAAATAAGTTCATCCATAAATTTGCTTTCATAAGATCTTTTCTCGTCTGGGGAATATATTTTACTCTGTTAATAATTCCAAGCTAATAAAACATCACCCCAAAATGCATTTTTGTCTCTTTTGGTATACTGTTGTTATATTTTCATCTCCTGATAGAACATACATTTAACCTAGCATATGTTATTCTCAAACAAATTAACAATTTTTCTATTAGATAGAAGAATTCTACAAATCCATGTTGTTTTCAGAGTGCATATAAATTATCAGTACCAGGCCACCTTTGGAAAGGATTTAATGCACAACATCTCTTTTAAATTGATCCACTTTTCACGTCCATATAAAGTTGAAAAATTAATCATTTAATTTCCGGATAAATTTTGCTGGAGGCTTGGGAACGAGATGAACAGATGCTTATGTTTTAGAAAAATGAAAGTTTTCAGAACTGTTATTTTAACAATTGGTGTTAAGGATCGCTTTTCTCAATGTTTATACAGTTTTTGATAATTTCTATTTTATTTTCAAAATTCATTTTCCCACTTATCCAATTCCATCGAAATTTCGATGCCCAATGATGTAAATTCATTCATTCATGTAATTTTGAAATATTTCTCCACCATGCTTCTGCTTCCTATCCAAACTGCCCTTCATTTTGCAATGTGAGGTATCAGTCCTGAAAGACTTGCAAAAAGGTTTAATACTTCAATAGAGGATTTCAAACATTCAAATCAGCCATCAAGAATTAACGTTTTGTCATCTGCAACTCTGAGTATATATTCAGTTTAATTTAGCTTGATACCTTTTATATTTTTATTATTCTTTAATAGTATTGACTTTAAATGATGATACTACATTCAGATTGCCTAACTTATTACTAACAGCTGCTATGCTAGGTGCCCAGCCTCGCATAGCACTCAGCATTAAGAGGTTATTGTTAGGACTGGTCGGCCTGATGTCGGGATAATGTGACTGGGTGGAACATCAAGCTACATGTTTGCAACATAATGCCCCAGTGCTAGACATCACTATAAACTGTCACACTGCAGACATCATAGCGATATAACTGAAAAATTGTTAAAGCTACCTTAAAAATCTAAATCACAAATCACACACAATTTATTCATACTGTATCTCTGTGTACTTGCTTGCAAGCATACATAAGTATGTGGGTGATGTTGCACACATCATCCTACAGTCTTTTCCAAATGCTTCAAACTTTGGATAAGACTTATAAATTGTCCACATGTCCACGACAGACGAGAATGGTGCAAAAGAATGACAGGAAAGAGGGCCATATACACCAAGCACACAAAAATCACGAAAACACTGTAACAATGAACTAAAATGAATACAATGTCAGAACACTGTTTAAAACAAGGTGCAACGCTTTGCCCTCTTTTTCAGATAAATGATATCTGCTGGTTTTGCTACAATCTAAATTCAGATTGTCAAAGTAATAGTTAATGTCGTCTATCCTAACCAGTCTTGTAGTTTGGTCACTAAATTCTTAATTTCTCCCAATATTTATACTCCTCTGCTTCCCTGAGAGTGAAATTAGGGCCCTATCAATCGAGGTCCGTCTTTTTTCAGTAAATGTGAAATAAGGAGCTTGTAACTCCTAGCCCCAGTGAGGTTGATTTGATGCCTAAGTGACAAGGAGGAGTAAGCCTGAGGAACAATAGGGAGTTCCCTTGAATCTATTGTTCTGCAAGAAAACCATATTCAGGAAAATTAACACGAAAATTACCTTAAAGCAATGTGGCATCTTCAGCGAGAATGAAAAAGAACTGGTTTGAGTAACTGGTGGTTCTTTCCGCGGTTTTCCTGGGTTCTTTCTCCACCATTAATACTGGCAGCCATGTATAGCCTATTGTGTGCTGCAAAATGGCGCTAAACCCCACAACAACAACAAAAAGAAAGAAATAAATAAAAAATGCAACAAAATTACAAAGATGTATAAAAATATAATTGGTAAAACCTATAGTAAATGTAAGCCCAGTTGCATTGTATACCTAGGTTTTGGCACTTTGTTCAAGTTAGTGTTGCTTGTTCGGAACGAGGCGAATTAAAAAAAAAATAGATTAAAATGTTGTACATAGAAAATCAATTTTGAGGCAGAAAATTGATATTCGCTGTTTGCTCACAAAGGTCTGAACATACTCCCCATATTTATACTCCCTTGCTTACTCGAGTGTGAAATTAGGGCCCTGTCATCCCAAACCTACCTTTTTCAGCAAGTGCGAAATTAGGAGCCTATCACTACAAACCCTCAATAGGTTCATTTGATTCCAAAGTGACAAGGAGGAGAAAGGTTGAACGATAGATTAAAACTTGTGCACCAGGTAACAACAATACGGAATTCCCTTTAATCTATTGCTTTGCAAGAGAAGCCCATATTCAGCAGAAGTCATCCGAGTATTATTTCAAAACAATGTGACATCTTCAGTGAGAAGAGGGAACATTTTTCCAAATTAAAATAACAGTACTCCATATCATCCATTTGAACCATCCTTGTAGTTTGGTCATAAACTTATGAAAATCATTAATATTATAATCAAATAAATAAATAAATAAATAAATAAATAAATAAATAAAACATTACAGATATGTATTAAAAAATGTCATACCAGGTTTACTGGATTACTCTGGGTGCATCAATCGTTTAGTCTGGTTATAAAATTCAGAATGTATTATACCTATTTATCCGCTTCCCTACTTAACGGAGCTCTGTCAATCTAAGCCCACCTTTTTCGTTGTCAAATCCGGACCCTATTACTCCAAGCCTATCTTTTTCAGTGTGTCCAAATAAGACCCTGTAAAGAGAACTACCATATTTACTTGCATCTTTCTGCACAAACATATCCAGATTAAAACTAGGCACGTAATAGTTGGTGTCATCTAATATGACCAATCTTGATGTTTGGTCACACAGTTCTGAATATGTCCCTATATTTATACTCTCCTGCTTACCCGAGTGTGTAATTAGGGTCCTATCAATCCAAGCCCATCTTTTTCAGTAAGTGTGAAATTAGAAGCTTATCACTTCAAGCCCTAATTAGGTTGATTTGATCCCGAAGTGACAAGGAGGAGAAAGGGGTAATGTGCCCCATGTAATAACAATAATGACTTCCCTTTAAAGTAATATTCTTCAAGAAAATCTCATATTCAGGAGAAATAAACTTATTACTATTTAAAGCAACTTGACGTCTTCCGTGAGTATGTATGATTTAGTCCATATACTGCCACGTAAGTATCAAAGGTTGAATGAAAAATTAAACAATAGGTTAAAGGTAGAATTTATCAACTTAATAAAGGAAATGATTTATTTTAGTGGGTACACTTATTAATGAATAGAAATATGTCGAGGTGATGGTTTAATATAGTATTGTTACAAATGTACTATTACTTATTTTATTATTATGAGAATAAATCAATCAGTCAATCAATAAGTAAATGATGTATGTAAGAACTTTACAAACGTGCACAAAATGTCATTTATGCAGTGGCGTACAAAAGATAAATGGCACCCGATGGAAGACCCAAAAGGGGTTTTGGAGCAGCAAGACCTCTGGTGCCTTGAGCAACCAACCATCCCGCCCTTCCCCGTTAGTGTGCTACTGTATTTATGAAAACTATATGAAAAGGAAGGTCATTTGAATTGTATAGTAGGACTTTGGGACTCTGTTCCAGGAATTTCTTCCTGTAAATCTCAAAGGTTTCAGGCTTTTGATAAGTGCCTTAAACATCTTCATGTTCAGGGTGAGGGATGGAACTGTTGACCAAGAATATAACATAAATATATCGAACAAATATCTTTTATGCTGATTGTGAAATATTGTCCATGATGTACATAAATGTACAATTTTACAAGCTTTAATTATTTATTGGATAAAGGGAACAAAAAAGATGGAATGAATTATCTCACAAATTTCAATATAATGTTGCAAACATTATTGCTTGCAAATTTATATTAATAGTATCATCAAATAAATAAATAGATCATATATGCAACAACATTTGAAAGCTGTACAAAAAATGTCATTGACAAAAACTATAGGAAAAATAGTAATTTAAATTGTCTACCTTGTCTAAAACTCTACTGCACACGTTTCATCTATTAAATTGTCTGTTCTGATTTTGCGCAAGCAAGCAAATCCAGATTAAAACTGAATAGAGAAATCACAATCGTCTGGTTAGACCATCGTTGTAGTTTGGTCAAAATTTCCTGAATGTGTGCACCAGGTAAAAATATCAAGATGAAAATTATTCACAAAGTATGCAGATTCGTCGCATTGCTCCATAATTAAAATTAATCACATAATATTCCAAGTCGTCTATTTGAACCATTCTTGAAGTTTGGTCACAAAATTCTGAATAGGTTCCCATATTTATACCGCCATGCTTACCTGAGCATGAAGTTAGGGTCCTATCAATCCAAGCCCATCTTTTTCAGTAAGTGAACTTAGGAGCTTGTCACTCCAAGCCCGAATGAGGTTGATTTGATCCCTAAGTGACAAGGAGGAGAAAGATTGAACGATATATTAAAGGTTGAATGTGCACCAGGTTACAACAATAGGTAATTCCCTTTTAACATATTATTCTGCAAGAGAAGCCCATATTCAGCAGAAGTCATTTGAGTAGTACTTTAAAGCAATGTGACATCTTCAGTGAGAAGTGTGAACAATTTTCAAGGTACAGTAAGTAAATGTCAAAGGTTGAATAAAAAAGACACTAGGTAAATTGTAGAATTCTACGGAAGCCCATTAGCGCCAGGTAAAAAAAATAAAATTTGCGTTTTTATGAGATAGTATTGCGTTATTACGAGATAACATTGCGTTATTACGAGATAGTATTGCGTTATTACGAGATAACATTGCATTATTACGAGATAGTATTGCGTTATTACGAGATAACATTGCGTTATTACGAGATAGTATTGCGTTATTACGAGATAACATTGCGTTATTACGAGATAGTATTGCGTTATTACGAGAGAGTATTGCGTTATTACGAGATAGTATTGAGTTCTTACGAGATAGGATGGAGACTCGTTTCTGATACATAGGATTTACGTCTAGACTGATTTACAGAACATGGCGGATATATTGGACATAGATACTTTGCTAAGATTCTATTTTAGATTAAATGTTTCACAAAATGATAGTAGTAATAGGGGTTACCGTAGCGTCAATGGGAATTAGCATTACAGACCCCCCCTGGGCCCGTATAGCGTCAAGAAATAAAAGCACACCCTGGGCCTGTATAGCGTCAATGGAAAATTATGTAGAGTGACTAGCACACCCTGGGCCTGTATAGCGTCAATGGAAATTTTTGTAGAGCGACTAGTATACTGTGGGTTTGTATAGCGATAAGCGACAGGTGGCATGACGTCACACTGGTAACAATGTAGCAAAAAGAGAAGTACTGTGACGTCAGGCTACCTGAGAGAGGGCTATAGACAAACACGAATCAAGAGTGTTCGTGTTTCTTAGTAGAGGAAGGGTTTTATATATATTCGTTTAGGTTGGAGACCAAATGAAAATTAAGATCTTTTCGAGGCATTGGAAGTGGCCCTGAAAAGGGCCGTTGTTTGTTATGTGATGTTAACACCATTCCGTTAACATACAGGACATCGCATAGGTCTTCTTATCTTCCTCAAATTTCTCAAAGTTTGTCTTAAACTGTGTCTCACTTCTGGTCCGTAGATGAGAGTCCGCTTAAGACAGCCTTGTCTTTCCACATAACATCTTCTTTTCCAAAGAGTGGCACCGGTGATCCGGATGACAGTCCATTTTGTTTTCACATACATGGGTAAGTCTGTACGGAACAGCATTGAGGATACCAAAGTAGAGGATTCTACGTCGATCAACATCTTCTCTGTGACGAGAACAGGTGAAGGGAATGAAGTGAACCGCGTTGATTTATAGTGGAAGACCGGATCGAAACGGATTGAAAGGGTTCACCAATCCCAACACGCGTTACAAAATTCAGTCACTTCGCGGAGTCTGTCTTCCAATCCGAAGAGAGCTACCTGTGACGTCACATTTCCTATATAGGCACACTAGCGTCTGTGCGCAGTGAATCGATGCGGTATTGTTTTGTGAAACATGACGGAACCTAAGAAGACAATGAATTGGGGTGCACCGGCTGTGGAGACGAGAAGTAATGGTACAGCAGCAGCTACCAAAGTGAACACAGTGCTACTTCCCGAAGAGGTTGATTTCAACTGGGATTTAGTAGATTTTTTATCTTCTTCCCAAGAATTTGTTCCGGTACCAGTACCTTCGCCACTTTCTCCTTCTTTACCACGTGTCGACGATTTTAAACAAAGACAGAGAGAAGAATTGGAGAAAGTTTTACAGCAGCAGAAAGAAGCAGAGCAAGCATTTCTTCTTGAACAGCAACAGCGAGAAGAAGAAGAGGCAAGAAGGAAACGACAGGAAGAAGAAGAAGCAGTAGAGAAGAAACAAAGTCTAGAAGAGAAGGAGAACAGCGAAAGTCAAACGGTCACGGTACTCTTGGACATTTTGGCCGAGTTAAGAAGTCTGAAACAAATGTATCAGACTTCTTTATTACGACCCAAGAGAAAAAGACCTTCCTGAGCCAAACAACCTAACCCTGTGACTACACCAGAGATACCACCCCTAGTGATATCTACTAGATCATTGACAGGAGCAAGTCCACAAGTAGGCCTTGGCCGTGGCAAAGGCTTAAGACAGTTAAAGCGAATTGATTCTCGTTCCTGAGTTTGTTCTAAGGAAAAAAACACTCAACAGTCCTTTTCAGGGCTACCCAATACTCTCGAAAAGAGTGACTATTCATTTTGCCAAAATCAATTAAAACTCAAAATCCCTTTTTTAACCCTATGATGTACGTGTTGTGAGTGTATGAGTGTAGGTCCTTATTATTTCTAAATAATGAAAACCAAGAGACACTTACGTTTTTTTCAGTTTGGTCTATTCTGTTACAAATTTTTTTACAATTCAGTATCACAACATAACACAACACAACACTTTTAAAAAAAGTTCATACATTTCTTCTCTGTCTTTTTTCTTTCACTCTCTCTGTTTTTTCAATTTCTTCACTTTTACACTTTTTTCCTCTTCTTCGTCTTCTTCTTCCTCACATTTTTCTCGTCTTCTTTTCTTTTCTGTCTTCTCTTTCTGAACGTGTCGGGGTTCTTCTTTTGTCGAGGTCACCTCTGTTTCTTCTTCTTCTCCCTCCTTCTCCTGCTCCTGTTGTTTCTTAGGGCACTCTGAAGACCAATGTCCTTTCTCTTGACAATGATAACAGGTATCTTGACTTTTGTTTCTTTTGACACTGGCCTTGTTTCTTTGACGGTCTGGACATTCTGTAGCCCAATGCCCTTTCTTTTGACAGATATAGCAAGTATCTTGACTTTTATCTCGAAAGGAAGGAGAGTAGTCCGTCGGTTTGTCTGAAGAAAACTTTCTTATCACACCTCGCAATGCTCTAATCAGAAGTTCGATCTGTGTGGGTTCTTCCATTGTGCTGGTCGGCTTGAGAGCGAAATGAATACTGAGAGGGGAGTCACTAGCCCTTTATATATGCCCTGGTCTGACATAGATATATAGGGTTCATGGTGTTTCACAGGTAGTCATTTGACTTTTTGCCGTCAAGATGAAACGATCGCATCATTTCGAAAAGAAAGAAGAAGAAAGTAAGAGGCAGAAACGTGATTTATCGCCTCGCACAGTAGCTGAAGTCTTGGCACAAATTCATGCCAGCGATTTTGAAGATGAGATGAGTGAACCAGAATCGAAGCCTAAAGAGTCTACACCAAATCAAAGTCCATTACCATCAGTAAACCCTGAAAAGTACTACCATATTCGGGAGACGGACAAACGCTCTTCCAGAAAATTTAGAACCATGGCCTACACGTACGCAGTGAAGTTTAAAGATTTCAAGTCTGACGTACCCTTGGAAAAAGCAGAAGGGTTTATCACCGATGTGTGGGATTCTTTGTTAACCACACTAAAACGGCAATGTCAAGCCAAAGAAGACGATCGCTTGAGACTTTCTATTCATCACGACAATTTGAAGTCTCCCGTTTGGATCGAGTTTAGCAGTCCAACAGAATTGACACCTTCCAAAATCATGGACAAGATTCAACACGTACAACAATCCAACGACAAATTTCACATCACGGACGGAAAAGCAACACTGTACATGACCCACGTGTCTCTTCCCCAAGGGACAGATAAAGAAAAGTTGATGTTGGTAGACAACTTGCGTAACCTCAAGCGTAGTCTCGTCCAAATTAACAATCCAAAAGACAAGATGTGTTTAGCCCGTGCCATCGTGGTGGGAGAAACGTATGCCGACAAGAACGATACGGTAGAATGGAAAAGAGCCTGGAAAACTATTCAACAATCGGACCGAGCCAAACAACGAAAAGAAGCAGAACTCCTGTTACAGCAAGCGGGGTTAGCTAAAGACACACCCTGTGGCATTCCTGAAATGCAAAAGTTGCAAGACGTCTTGGCTCCACGTTACACCTTGAAAGTTCACCCTCAAGAAGTGCGCGGACCTCTGTTGTTTCGAGGTAAAGATTTTAAAGACGGAAAATACATTCACGTCTATCATCACGACGAACATTTTGATGCCATTACCAGTATCACTGCATTCCTGGGATACAGTTATTACTGTGAGAAATGTGACTATGGCTATAACAATCGAGAGCAACATAAGCATTGCGGATCGAAATGCTCAGGATGTTTAGCTTCTACACCCTGTCTGGACGAAGGACAAGAACGAGTGCATTGCTCTGTTTGTCAGCGCACGTTTGTCAGTCCTGCCTGTTACCAACAACACCTAAAGACGCAAGGTTCACAGCAGAAATGTGCTTGTCAGCTCTTGAGATTGTGCCCTACTTGTGGACAAGGCATACGTACCAATAGTGTTAAGTTACACATTTGTCGAGGAAAGAAACGATGTCACATTTGTCGCCAAATCGTGGACTTGGAACACCAATGCTACATTCAAAAATACCATTCTAAACATGAAGAAGAAGAAGATAATGACCAGAAGAAGAAAGGGAATTTCATCTTTTTCGATTTCGAATGCATGCAAGAGACTGGTATTCACATTCCTAATTTCTGCGTGGCTCACCGAGCGTGCGAGAAGTGTATCCAAGAGCCTATCTTGGCTCATTGCCCTCACTGCAGCAAGATTCCTGGAGGACGTGAAAAAATCTTTCGAGGACCGAACACACTAGCCGATTTTGCCCAATGGATCTTAGACCCTATCGACGAGACGTGGAGCCAAGAAGATATCGAACGTTACGGAGATTGTCATCGCCATGCCACGGTGATGGCTCACAATTTCTCGGGATACGATGGACAATTTCTGTTGAGATACTATACGGAACAAAGTACCGAACGTCCGAAAGTAACTTTGAACGGAGCCAAAATCATTTCCATGCAAGTGGGACAAGTACAGTTTAAAGATTCAATGAGTTACTTGGCTATGCCTTTGAGCCGCATGCCTAAAACGTTTGGCATGACAGAAATGGCCAAAGGCTATTTTCCACACTTTTTCAATACCGAAGCCAATCAACACGCCGTTCTATCCCATTTGCCTGAGGCTCACTACTACGACCCCGACAACATGCGTACCGAACAACGAGAAGCTTTCTACGCATGGTACCAGACTCACGCTTCGGACCCTTTTGACTTTCAGGAAGAAATGTTAAAATATTGTCGTTCCGACGTAGACATTTTACGTCGCTGCTGTGGAAAATTTCGAGAACTGTTCATGGAACACGGAGGGATCGATCCTTTGAAAGAAGCTTGTACCATTGCCAAAGCGTGTTCCTTAGTGTATCGTCAACGATTCATGCCCGAAAACACCCTAGCTGTCATCAGTCCTCAAACGACCAATTTTGTCAAACGTCAATACTCGGTCAAAGCCCTACGCTGGTTACATTACTTGTGTGAGAAGGAAGACAAATGGATCCAACACGCTCGCAACGGAGGAGGCGAAAAGACCATCGGAAGGTATTCAGTAGACGGCTGGGACTTAGAAAACCTTCAAATCGTGTACGAGTTTAACGGGTGCTTATTTCACGGATGTCCCATCTGCTACCCTCAACGTGACACTAAAAACCAGTTTTTACAACGGACCATGAAAGACTTGCACCAGGCCACTTGTCAGCGACGCTTGAAGTTAGAAGAGCAAGGATACCAAGTAGTGGAAATGTGGGAACACGAGTACGATCAGCGATTGAAAACCGATCCCGAATTTAAGCGCATCGTGGAAAGTTACAAGCTGGTGGACCCTCTGAACCCGCGGGACAGTTTGTACGGAGGACGGACGAATGCCACCTGTTTGCTGTACCAAGTCGACGAGGAGAAAGGAGAAGAAATCAAATACTTGGACGTGTGTTCTCTGTATCCGTACGTGTGCAAATATTGCCACTTTCCCGCAGGGCACCCACAATTGCTGACGGAACACATCGACGTGGACAATATTCGACAATACGAAGGATTGATCAAGTGTAAAGTCTTGCCTCCCACGAACTTGTACCATCCCGTTTTACCACATCATTGCCAAGGAAAACTGATGTTTCCCTTGTGTCGTACTTGTGCTGAAACGTGCAACCAAGACCACCCTTGTCAGCACACTCAGGAAGAACGAGCCTTGACGGGAACGTGGGTCAGCGTGGAATTGTTTAAAGCTCTGGACTTGGGATACCAACTGTTAGAAGTGTACGAAATTTACCACTTTCCCAAGACAGAAAAATACCACAAGGGCGACGATTCTCAAAAAGGCATTTTTGCAGACTACGTGAATGCCTTTTTGAAACTGAAACAAGAAGCTAGCGGATATCCTTCCTGGTGTCACACTCCCGAAGACCAAACAAAGTTCAAAGAGAAATACTGGAAGCAGGAAGGCATCACTTTAGACCACATCGAGAAAAACGAAGGAAGGCGATCGTTTGCCAAAGTGATGTTGAATTGTTTGTGGGGCAAAATGGCACAACGACCGTGTTTACCCAAGACGGAGTATTTGACAGAACCTTTCCGATACTTGCAGATGATTCACGACAAAACCAAATACATGAAACACGTGGACGTCGTTCGTGAGGACTTACTCTTAGTCAATTACGAAGAAGAACTGGACTTTGTAGAAGCCGACGAATTTGGAAATGTCATCATTGCGGCTTACGTGACAGCCCATGCTCGCTTAAAACTGTACGAAGCTTTAGAACTATTAGGAGATCGTGTACTGTATTTTGACACGGACAGTTGCATCTACATTGATCGCCTGGGTCAACCTTACCTGATCATCGAAGGAGACCGTTTAGGAGCCTGGACGGACGAGCATCCCGACGACAAGATTCTCAGTTTTGCAAGTGGCGGTCCCAAAAATTACGGCTACGAATACCGAGACAATCAAGGAGAAGTGCACACGGAGTGTAAAGTGAAAGGATTGATTCTCAATTATCGCACCAGCCGAGTGGTGAACTTTGGTGTCTTGAAAGAAGCCTTGCAGTCTGGACAGGATGGAAAGTTTAAAGTGACCACCCACGAACCGCATAAGATTGTACGTTTACCCACACACCAAATCGTCAGTCGACCCTTGGAAAAAGTTTATCAAATCGTGTACCAGAAGCGAGTTCGGCTTCCCAATCACTTCACTTTACCGTACGGTCATGCCGATATTGGTCAGCATATAAAAAGGGACAACGTTCAAGGTCGATAGTTCATTGTGACTACCATTGCTAAGCGAGAAAGATGAATCCATTCACACAGCAAGTATCCAGTAAGAGTAAACTCAAGTACGATGCTGTGCCTTGCGATGGTAGGGATGCCGTACGCTATGACCTTAGTGATTCAGTACCACATCATCATGGGAACTTTGCTATAACTACTACTTCTACTACCATGCCTACCATGGAAAGTGATGCTGTACGTGTCAAACCTGACGGATGTGAAAGCGATGCCACTCGTTATCGCACACCTTTTCACTTTACTGGTTTTCATGGTGGATGTCCACCTCCACAGGAAACCATGCGACTACCACCCTACGGATGTCATGTAAAACTGAGCAAACTCCTAAGGATTTCACCGTACCCTCATCGAAATGAACCTGTGAAAGACGAATATTCGTTCCCTGTGCGTTTGCCAGAATACTGTGATTTTGAAAGTCGATTGCAAACCTTCCAAGGAAAATGGCCAAAATATCTAGGAGGACCTACCCCCGAAGAATTAGCCAGAGCTGGATTTATCTACTTGGGCGAAGGAGATAAAGTCAAGTGCTTCAGTTGCGGTGTCTCACTTCACGAATGGGAGAAGAAAGATTGCGCTTACCTGGAACATGCTCGATGGTCTCCAGAGTGTCACTACCTGCCTTTAGTGGGACCTCGTCATTGAAGTGACCCTACCATGTTGTGTAAAAAGCTAGCTACGGAGTTAGGAGTCAAACGTTGGACAATCCCTAGACAAGTATTTAAACCCGATGTAAAAAATAATCTTCAAAGATTACCAAACGAATTGCAAGAGAAGATCTACAAGGACATTTGGCAGGGACTTGCCAGAGCCAAATCTCAATTAGTGACTGTAGAACATTTGTGTCGAGAAATTCATAAGAGGAAATTGACCAAAGTCAACAAACAAGTCCGATTTGTCTGGATCAAGTGTGCGTTCGTTCTACTATTTCGCTTTAGACCATTTACATTTGAAGATTTTATTGACATTCTTGACCGTTTCCTGGAATGGCAGTGGTCAGAAATTACTCACTACGTTCATTACTTTCGCTCTAGGAGAAGTGTTTGACTGACATGGTTATGGATACTTTACAAGAGAACATTCGTGCTTTGCCTGTGGAATTGAGAGAATGCATTTACTGTGAATGCGTCAAAATACAAGTGAAACGAAAAGAATCATTGCATCCGTTACGTCACCGATGTTGGAACCACTGGTACCTAAATGCTATAAGAGGATTGATTCTAATGAAAGTGTTCCAGTGGTCAGACATTGATCAACTACTCGTGAGCAAGAAGGATTGTGTTATTGATAGTGATTATTTTTACTACCAGGTACACTTACTGCATCGAATTCCAGAAGAAGAGTTAGAGGGTTACCAAAATCTTGTACACAATGTAAACTTAGTTGAAGAGGAAACTTCTGAACGACGTGTGATGTGCAAGTTAGTGACTAAATATTTTGAATACGTCGACGGAATACGACCACTTCTGTGCAAAAAGTACACTTATAGCTGCCGAAAAAAGAGGGTATAAAAACGTTCTACCATGCCACGACCTTTATCATTCGTGATACAACAGATTCCGTGGAAGGAAATCAATGACAGTATTCAAACGGTAGAGGATTACCAACACCTATTACGAGAACTGTCTCCATTGAATTGGGGTCGACGTGTAGTGTGTGTCTTAGTGACTTGCTTTCTGGGATTTCGTTTACCAGCTGATTCTTTGTGGACTCTTTACGAACAGTACCTATTACTCCAAAACAAAATATGAAAGTGATCCCTTTAAATGTCCACGAGAGACTCATTCTGCTCAAAGCTTTGCGCTTTCATTTGGATACTTCTCAACCTCTACGGGAAAACAAGATTCGTCAACTTTTAGGCACTGAAGATGTGTACGACGACGTGTGTGTAGCTTGTGACTTACACCCTCACTGGACAGATGTACGTGACTGGAAAAGTTTGGGGTTTGAGGCTTGGGCTAAAGAAGTGGCACACTATGCCCAAGATTTGTCATCCTAAAACATTAAAACGTTCCGTGAAAAAAGTCACTTTTAAACCTGTGTTAGTGTCAATACCAGAAGAACAGTCTGTCACCGAGGAAAACCACTCTCTTCAAGACAGGACTGTCATTGACATTCCTGAAAGACCATTTCGGGAGGACCCTTGTGTGACTGAACCAAGGAATGTACAGACTCTCAGAACATTACACACTACTCCTACGATTTCACCTCTTGATCACAAAAAATGTTGTACAGAGACTTGTTTATATTCCACTATGGTCGTTTTGTTGTGTTTTTTATTCCTGTACTTAACCATATGGCTTTTATGTATTTTTGTCTTTCGTGTTGTTCACTAATAAAGATGACAATAAACGTGTCCTGAAAAAGTATAAAAACTCTTGTCTTGTCTGTCTTCGTGTCACAAGTGACATTTTATTACACTACTACTACTATGGCTACCTCTACTGTCTCTGCTCCCTCTTCCTCCACTGTCAAAGTCATTGACGAACACGTAGATCGGACTAGTTGGGAGGCCTTGTATCTTCGCCATCCCTTTAACATGCTTATTGCTGGACCTAGCGGTTCAGGCAAAACCGAATTTGTCAAACGTTTGATCGAACATAAACATCATTTGATCGATCGTCCTCCTCAACGAATCGTGTGGTGCTATAAAGAGTGGCAATCGGCGTACAGCCTTCTGCGAGAAAGTCAAGGCGATTCCATCGTCTTTGTGGAAGGCATTCCTGTCGAAGACGACGGAATCGTGTCTGACCCTAGTCAAACTCATTTGGTTATTTTTGACGACATGTTAGGAGAAGACGAAGAAGAAATTAAACTCTGGTTTACGCGCAAAGGGCATCATCGTAATGCCAGTGTCATTTACATTACCCAAAATTTGTTTCAACAAAGTAAAGCCCATCGTACCATTATTCTCAATGCTCATTACTTGGTGTTGTTTAAAAGCCCTAGAGATAAATCGCAAGTACAAGTCTTAGCCAAACAGTTAGGAACGCCTTGGCTGATTCATGCGTACGACGATGCCACTCAAACCCCACACGCTTATTTACTCGTGGATTTAAAACCCACTACTCCCGATTATTTGCGATTTCGTACACATCTGTTTCACCCCTGGTGCCAAGACGGAGGACCTATCGTGTACATGTCCCCTTCGTCGACTTAATCACAATCACCAAAAAAAAGTCTATAAAAACCTTTGTCACTTTGACTCTGTCTCACACATCGTCAACATGACGTCCCTTCAGTCTCATCTTCCCATTAAATTGATTCGTGCCTTGTATGGTTTCAGTCGCGAAAAAAATCCACAAATACGTGCTCGTGTCTTAGAAGCTAGTCTCAAAGAAGTCTTACGATGGTTTACGGTGACAGCACGTCAATTACTGCAAGGCATCATTCAGATTCCACATCAAACCAAACGTTTTTTTGAGAGAAACAAAGTTGCCTTGACGCAACTAGCCGATCCTCGCATCGACACTCAAACCAAAAAGCAAATCATTTTGAAACCTGGAGGAAGTGGATCTTTAGGAGGTGTCATCATTCGTTCCCTCTTAAAATGGGATCCTAATGCTCCCAAAGTTGTCCCCAAGAAAAAAGCCACACCCAAACGTACCCAGAAGAAAAAGAAAAAGAGCAAGGGTGTCAAGACCAGGTCACAGCCTCAGAAAAAGAAAAAGAAAAGCCCACAGAAAACAGCTTCTACTCGCAAGAGAGTGTCTCCAACAACTTCTCCTCCAGCAGTGACACCCTCTTCCTCTTTAGCGGCAGTAGCCGCTGCTCACAAAGTACCTGCCCCCAAAGTCAAAGTCCAAGAGAGAACGGGTGTGTTACAGAGTTTACTGGATTTGTCCAAGCAAGAACTGTCTCGATTTAGTCCGTTGCGAACTCCTCCACGGCGTGTGTTACCTGTCATCAAGTTGATACGACGTAAAGACAATCAGTGGCGACGCATTCCAGTATAAAATGACCTGAGGCAAACCATACGGATCAGTATTTTTTGTGCTGCTGCACGTCCAAAGATGTTCCCTCCAAGAAGTGTACACCGTTACCATCGTCATTCTTCTTCTTCGGTCCAAAAAGGAAAAGGAAAACGAAAAAGACAGTCACGTCATCCTAAAAAGCGCTTAGTCAAATATCGGCGACACTCTCTGAAAAGACACACTCGTCCAAAGAAAAGGAGAAGTCACCAAAAGGGAGGTTTCTTTGGCCCTTTCCTTGAATTCGATAAGATAGGCGATAAGTTTGTCACAAGGGTAAAGGACAGGCTCCAAAAAAAATAAGATAAAAAGACGCATGTGAAACCATGGACTTTAGTGTATGTTGTGGATCAAAAGATGTCCCCTCATCGTCGTTCTCCTCTCCAGAAAGGGAAAAGAAAAAGACAGTCTCGTCATGCGAAAAAACGCTTAGCCAAACATCGACGTCACCCCCAGAAAAGGCACACTCGTCCAAAGAAAAAGAAGAGCCACCAAAGAGGAGGGTTCTTTGGTGATTTTGGAAAACACATCGTCACCTTTATGACAAAGCGATAGTCCCCCAAAAGGATAAAAGGCTGTGTGACAAGTCATCGACGTTAGTGTATTTTTGGTGTGTGTCCCAGAATCAACAAACAGAGATGTCACCCCGCAAAAGACATTCCTCTTCTACCCCCAAAGGAAAGAAAAGGAAAGGACTGCCTCCTCGTTTGGTCAAACATTGGGACATGTTGTCTGTCCTGTCCAAAGCTCCTTCACCCATGCGAAAAAAACTCATTCAAACGGCCTCCAAAGATGTCATCGATACGGTGAGCGAATGTTGTCTGAACGCCTTGAAAGGCACAATACCTTTGACTAAACATCAGAAAAATTGCTTAGCCAAACATCGACACGTTCTTCGCCAAATGGTCCAAAAGAAAATACCCATTGGTCAAAAGAAAAAGATGTTGGTGCAACGTGGAGGGTTTTTACCCCTGTTAGGACTTATTACCAATGTAGCGAAACCTATACTGAGTGCCATGGGGCATATTATACCTGCCATAATTCCAAAATAAAAGACCAAGAAGATAAAAGGGACCTCTGAAATCAAAAGATCTCAGACGTGATCCTTGAAATCTGATGGAAGGACGAAAACTAGCTTTAGTCCCTTACAAACGATGGATGGAATACCATCGTTGGCAAGAACAATGAACCCCACATTTACCTCCCAATCCTCATTTGACCGAGATGTCCCAGATACAACACGAACTGCAATCGTTGATGGATCGCAACGATTTGTCAGAAACGGAAAAATCGCAACGGTACGGTCAGTTGTTGCAACGACTGCAACTCTTTCACCAGAAAGCTTTAGACGAAACAGCTCCACCCACTCTGAAAGATTTTAAGGCCTTGATGAAAAGTCCATCACCACCACCACTACCACCACTACCAGCGGTCAAGACAGACACAACCCCACGAAGGCCTGAGGAAGAAGAGGCACGAGAAGTTTTTCAAACACCGTCAGCAGCTCCCATTCCTAGTAAGATTGCAGCGTCCTTGTTGACCCCTTCCCCTACACCGCAACGAGAAGAACTTAAAGCTTGGGTTAAAAAGATGTCTACTCCACCTTCGACAGAGGTGAAAAAGAAAGAAGGGAAACCAGAAGTGAAAAAAGAAAAGAAGACCAAAGCCATTCCATTACCACCACCACCACCACCACTACCTTCCACTTCTACGCCCGTGGCACATCGGACACGTAAGACCGTTTCCAAACCACACCCTCCTTCCATTCAGACTAGCATTCGTGAAAATTGGATCACTTATTAAAACATGGAGAAGGTGTTAACCAGCATTTACTACGATCCAGCTCATCCTGCAGGTTACGGAGGAGTTCAGAAATTGTATCGTGCTGCCCAAACTCGACTGAAAAGTATCCGTTTACCTCAGGTGCAACGCTGGTTACAAGAACAAGCCACGTACACCTTACACAAACCCATTCGACGAAAATTTTCCAGAAGTCGCACCCAAGTGGAGGGTATCGATCACCAATGGCAAGCCGATTTAGTCGATGTCTCTCATTTAGCCACCTACAATCGTGGCTACAAATATTTGTTTTGTGTCATCGACGTCTTTTCCAAATTTGCTTGGGTCGTACCATTGACTTCCAAATCGAGCAGTGAGTTAGTGCGAGCCCTCAAACTGGTGTTGAAACAAAGTGGTCGTCACCCTCTTCGATGGCAAACGGACAAAGGCACCGAATTTCTAAACCAAGCTTTCCAAAAAGAATTGAAGAAACGTGACATTCATTTTTTCACCACCGAGAATCCCGAAACCAAAGCCAGCATCGTGGAACGTTTTCAACGTACCTTGAAAGAACGCATGTGGAAATATTTTACGCATCAACACACTCTCAAGTACATTGACGTCTTGCCACACCTCGTTCAATCGTACAACCAATCTTACCATCGGAGCATTGGACGTGCCCCCCAAGAAGTGACTCCCGACAACGAAGTGACCGTCTTCGAGCGCCTGTTTGGACCGTCCACGACAGTGCCTGTCCCCAAGAAAGGTGAAGTGTTGGCCACGGGAGATTGGGTACGCATTGGCAAAACCAAACGCACTTTCGACAAAGGTTACTTACCCAATTGGACCACCGAATTGTTTCGTGTCACTGAACGTGTGCGTGGTCGTTATCCTCCCGTCTATAAATTAGAGGACATGAACGGGGAAGTGTTAAAAGGAACGTTTTACTTACCCGAGTTACAACGTGTGACCAAAAAAGAAGACGACGTGTACGAGATCGAAAGCATTCTCGATCGAAGAACTCGTAAAGTAGGAAAGAAACGTGTCAAAGAAGTCAAAGTACGTTGGAAAGGATATCCTCCCAGTTTTGACTCTTGGATCGACGCTTCGCAGCTCATCGACTATAAAAAGAAGTGACCATCATGCCCTTCAACACAGTCTCAGCTACTGCAGTGACCACTCCTTCCCCCAGTTCTTCTCTGCAAGATCTACAAAAACAACCCCTGTGGGTGTGGTGTGGAGAACGTGTGCCTAAAACTCAAATCGTCTTTTTCTGCCAAATCTTTGTGGTGTATTGTGTCATCGGTGCTGCCATTGCCAATTTGAGTTTGCATCCGTCTCTGAAATATTCCTCTAACGGAAACAACAACAACGGGAGTCTTGTGTCCAACGTCAGTTCCAACAGTCACCCTAACCATCCTCTTTTAGACACTCCTCTCACTTCCAGTGACTCCTCGGATACTAGAACTGTGGAATTATGAACAACCAATTTTACTTAACGTTACCCAGTGACAGTTCCATGGAGGTGTTTCCCAATAACACTTTGTGCTGTTTCTCGGCCAAATTACCTCAGGCCATCCGATTGGATCACGAAGCCCGCTGGGAAGTGGCTTTGGTAGAAATTATTCACCCTACACAAATCAAAAACATCGTCGAAAATCAAAACACTTTGACGATAGAAGTTTGTGACGATCAAGTGCAACAATTCATGGATGAACGCGCTAGTGGTGGTGGTGTAGCTGACTTTATCAAAACACCAAGCCCCATAACTAAACGAACCACTTATCTGTTGAAAAGTCCTGCAGGTTATTATTTTAGTGGTCAACATTTGGTGAACACCATAGCTGAGAGGTTCAATTTCATGTTTAGTAAAGCTTTGGAGAAAGCCAAAAAAGTGTCACAATCGAGTACCACAAAATATCTCGTCGCCTGCTGATGAAATTTTCTGAGGACAAAATATTGGCCATTACATTTTGTCCTGAATTGTATGACATTTTGGGTGGAGACCCTAAGTTAATCAAGATTGCAAAAGAAATACCAGCCGTGACCAGTAACGTGGATTTTACGAAATATTTTCGATTCTCTGTAGAAATGAACCTAGGACTGAATTTGATTTTTGTGTACTCCGATGTGGTGGAGTACAACGTACTGTTACTGCGTGTCATTCCTTTCAAAGTGGATTCTGCCACGAAGGCTGACGAGGAAGGTGGAAACACCTATCACGTTCACCGCGAATTTGTAAATCCTCACTATTTGTCCGTCAGTAAGCCGTATTTCGACACTGTCAACATTACTATAAAAGGAGATCTGGGACAAAATATTCCATTCACCAAAGGGAAAGTCACAGTGAAACTCCATTTTCGAAAACGATTACTCTAACTTTTGTCAGTCATGTATCCTGTGTACCAAGGAGTTGCTCGACAGCGAGGACATGGTTTAGGTGATATGCTCAAATCGGCCTTTCGTACAGTGGTTCCCATTTTGAAACCGATGGTGACACGAGGATTGCACGCCTTAAAAGATGCCGCGTTGACGCAAGGTAAAGAATTTCTCCAAAATGTCATCATTGACAAACAAAGCCCCAAAGAAGCTTTCTTGAGAGCAGGCAAAAATGTTTTGCTTCAAACGGGCAAAGACCTTTTGGGTC
Organism: Megalonaias nervosa; assembly: GCA_016617855.1. Taxonomy (NCBI): domain Eukaryota; kingdom Metazoa; phylum Mollusca; class Bivalvia; order Unionida; family Unionidae; genus Megalonaias; species Megalonaias nervosa. The sequence goes on from JAECUM010095434.1 coordinate 167,725, forward strand.
GGCGAGAAACTCCTATAAATGCCCTGGGCAATGCTGAGTTAGGCATTCCTGCTTCCCTGAGGCCACAGCAAGGACAAGGCAGAAAAAGACGACGAAAACACCCTTTCAGAGGACTTCACGCCCCTAGAGCTAGAAAGACAAAGAAAAGAAAAACCGTCCGAGAGTTAGACGTTTTTGATTATTAAAAAAAGGAAAATGATGCACCGAGAGTCTTGTGCTTGTTCCAAGTCGGAACTGGATCTGTTTGCCATGCCACCCACCATGATGACGATGCAAGAATCCCAATGGGTCGAATTTCATCCCGTCTCCTCTTTGGTGGATTCCGCTCCCATCGAGTTTGAAATCAAAGGACAGCCCGAAGATTACATCGATCTGAATAATAGTTACTTGTATCTAAAGCTGAAAGTGATCAAAACCGACAACACCAATCCGGGAGCCGATGCCGCAGTAGCTCCCGTCAACAATTTCATGCATTCCTTGTTCAGCGAAGTGGATTTGTACTTGAATAACAAACTGATCAGCAGTAGCACGGATACTTACCCTTACCGAGCGTACCTAGAAAATCTCTTGACGTACGGAAAAGAGGTCAAGAACACTCATCTGGATGCTTGCGTGGTATGGAAACCTGACACCGCAGGTGAGAACACGTTTAACGACAGAGCCCTGACAGCCGATGACGATCCTCACAATGTGGGTTTTAACGATCGTCGAAGGAAAATCCTGCAAGGTCGTAGTTTAGAACTGATGGATCGTTTGCATTTGGACATGTGGTTGCAAGAGAAGTATTTGCTGAACGGAGTGGATATTCGCCTGAGACTCAATCGCAGCAGTGTCGCTTTCCATTTGATGGCTCAAGCCAACGAGTACAAAACCATCATCCAAGAAGCCAGACTTTACGTGCGACGTGTAGAAGTGTTACCTAAAGCGGGAAACGACATCAGTCAAACATTGAGCAGATCGACCGCCAAATATCCGATACGACGTGTCGAAGTGAAAACATTCACCATTGCTACTGGACTCCGATCCAAGATCGAAGATCATCTGTTCCAAGGACAGTTACCCAAACGTTTAATCGTTGGTATCGTCAGTAATGCAGCCTTCAACGGAGCCCACGATCAAAATCCTTTCCAGTTTAAGCACTACAGAGTGTCCAAAATTGAAGTCAGTCGCGATGGCAAGACTTTGTGTGCCAGACCCTTCGAACCTAACTTTGCCCAGAAGAATTACTTGAGATCATACTTGTCCCTGTACGAAGCTACCGGGCAACTAGGAACCAAAGCCAGTCACGGTATTTCGTACGAAGATTATGTCGGAGGTTACACTTTGTGGGCCTTTGATTTCACTCCAGACCAAGGCAGCGACGAGGGACATTTCCACCCTATAAAATCCGGTCAACTGCGTGTGGAACTTCAGTTTGCAGAAGCTCTCACTGAGACGGTCAACGTCATCCTGTATGCTGAATTCGATAATACCATAGAAATCAACAGTTTGAGAGAAGTCATTCTAGACTATTAGACACAATGGAAGACTCCTATCCCTCTTTAAACAATGGAGAATCTTTGGACATGGAATGGGAGGATAGCGTGAAAACAGAACCCCAAGACCAAGTCAAAGAGGACGAGGTAGTCGTCAAGTCCAGATGGCCAGAACAAGAACAACATTTAGTGTCCTGTTTTGCTAAACACCTAGCGAATACCATTACGGAATTGTCCAAGAAATATTGTTACGGATGTCAAAACGATCATCCCAGTCAAATTCAACACGATAAATGTATGATGATGAGTCAAGAAGAAAAATTGGACGAGTATCTGGACGACGCTTGGAGTCTCATCTCAGAAGAAACCGTGTTGCATGAGTGGTATAAAGGCTTGCGTGATCATTCCTGTCCTCCACTGACTACTCTAGAGATCTATCGCATCGAAGCTCTCTTAGCCCAGAGTGCGGAGACAAGGCAAAGAAACGGATACTTGACAGATCGTTTCAAACAAAAAGTCAGAATTGAATTGATGACTTATCATTACCTGTGAAAAAAACAAAAACAACACAACAGAACATGGATACCTGGGAACTTTATTACCTTTTGAACAATAGTTCGTATACTGCTTCTTGGAATCCTGTCGTGTGCGCTAAAGATGAACTACCTCATCGCAAACCTCAAGACCATCAAGCTTATGTCATCAACACGGACGAAAGTCATCTTCCAGGCACTCACTGGGTTGCCGTCTACTTCCCTCAAGAGAATTGTGTGGAATATTTTGATTCGTATGGATTACCCCCTTTGGAAGACGATATCATTGACTTTATGAGAAGAAATGCCCAGACGACACGATACAATAATGTGAAATTACAAGGCACAGATTCCATGGTGTGTGGACAATATTGTGTATATTTTCTTCATCAACGCAGTCTTGGATATCCTTTAGAACATTTAGTGACTTATTTTGATCGTCACTCTTCTAGAAACGATGAGAAAATAGATCGATGGTTTTGTGACCATTATAGTTATCTTTTGTCTTTAGCTAGGAAACGTAGTGTACATCAATGGCCTCATGACTTCCATCAATGGAAATCTCACATGATTTCACAACGTTGTCAACCTTGTCAAAAATAATTTGTTTGATGTTACTTGTTACTTGTGACTTATGACTTGTTACTTGTTACTTGAATAAAAAATGTTGTGTTTTGAAAAAAAATGTGTCTGTCGTTTGTTTTAAAAAAAAAACACTGTGAATATATGCTCTTTGACTTCTTTCTATCCCTCATCATGACATTCGCTATCATAGCATTCCGACACTAAAACCAAGTAGGGATGTTTTCTATCGCGTCCGCGTTTGAACCATATAAAGCGGGTGGGTCTCCAGTCTGACCATTCACTGTTGACTCGTCAACTTATGAAGATGCCTTCCAGACTAGCCCAGCTGAACGAAGCTTACGTCAATTTACATCGTGTCAGGCTAAACCTGATACCGAAGCCTGAAGAAATAGAGAATGTTAGGATGCTCTCCACAGTCCAAGGTCTGATAGAAGAGATGTTTAGAGAGGAAATTAAAAAAGAACAAGAAGAATGGACTGAGAAATACAGACTTCAGAAGAAGCAGAGAGAAGAACAACAACAGCAGCAGCAGCAGCAGCAGCAGCAAGAACCAGACAGAGGTTTTGTGGACTGTCGAGTAGACACCAAAGAATTCTCTTTTTCTTTTCGCAGAAGCAGACCGTATCCAATAGGAAAGCCTACTGCCAGACGGGGACGCAATCTTAGACAGTAAAAAAGATTGCCATTACTTCCGTGAACAAAAAAAAAACAGCCCTTTTCAGGGCTACCCAATACTCTCGAAAAGACATACTCATTCAATTTGCCAAAATTTGTCATTAGAAAATAGAAGTGTGTCTATAAGCACTTCGTTTCTTTTGTCAGTAAAACAAAATATTTGTGTGTTTGTATGTTTACAAAAAAATAGAAGTGTGCCTATAAGCACTTCGTTTCTCTGTCTTGTCCAATCGTGTCTGCCTGTGTTTGTAAGTAAAAAGTAAAAAAGTCAACGTGAGTGCTTCTTTTAAGTCCGCGTGTTACATGTGATGGTAAATTTGAGTGCTAGGGAATGTTTACTTTCACGTCCGTGCTACAAGTATATAAATCGGTGCGATCGTCAGTCTGGTTACCCACGTTGACGTAGCAGCTGCAACAAAATGAGTAGAATAACAAAACTACTAGAACTCCAGATGCACCTGGAATATGCCAGACGGTTGCTAGATGAGCTGGCTATGGAGGCTTTAGCCGAAGAAGCCAGGCTTGAAGAGGAGGAGAAGAAAAAGAAAGAAGAGGAGATGAGAGGGATCCTACCTCACCTCATGCTAAGACCTCTGTGTGAGGTCAAGCCTGAGGTGAGGACGCCTCCACAGGCAGTAGCAGCACCACAACAAAGACAGCCACAACCTCTGCCGCCAGTAACACCAGTACCAAGAGCCGCTGTCCTCCAGACAGAAAACTGGGAGGAGGAATTGGAAAGACAGAGGCAAGAGTGGGAGCCTCGGCGTCAGCATCCCAGGGTGCTGAATAGAAGAAGAAGAAGGGAATAAGTGTTCACTATCCCTCAAACTGAGGAGTGGGATAGTGAAGCCAATCAACCTCCCTCTGCGCTCCCAACCACACGCATCAATTGGGAGCAGGACTGGAGCCGGCGATGCGTGTGTGGTGCCCGCCCTGGGAGATGTCATCATTAACCAGGTGCATTTGCAGTTCTAAAAACAGCCCTTTTCAGGGCTAACCAGATCTCTAGAAAAGAGAAACTATTCAATTTGCCAATTCGTGTGAATGTAGTGTAGTGTGACTATAAAAACTCACTCTTTACTGATGTGTGTGTGTGTGTGTGTGTGTGTGTGTGTGTGTGTGTGTGTGTGTGTGTGTGTGTGTGTGTGTGTGTGTGTGTGTGTGTGTGTGTGTGTGTGTGTGTGTGTGTGTGTGTGTGTGTGTGTGTGTGTGTGTGTGTGTTTGCATGCGCTTTCGTTGGTGTGAATAGTATATGGGTGTGTGTTTTTCTTCTCTTCCTTCGTTGGTGTGATAGTATAATGTGTGTTTTATGCTTGCTCGTTCGTTGGTGAGGATAGTATAGTGTGTGTTTTATGCTTGCTCGTTCGTTGGTGAGGATAGTATAGTGTGTGTTTTATGCTTGCTCGTTCGTTGGTGAGGATAGTATAGTGTGTGTTTTATGCTTGCTCGTTCGTTGGTGAGGATAGTATAGTGTGTGTTTTATGCTTGCTCGTTCGTTGGTGTGGATAGTATATAATATGTTTTTTTCTCATCCCGATTGTGTGGATGGTATGTTTGTGTGTTTTATGCTTGCTCGTTCGTTGGTGAGGATAGTATATTGTGTGTTTTATGCTTGCTCGTTCGTTGGTGAGGATAGTATAGTGTGTGTTTTATGCTTGCTCGTTCGTTGGTGTGGATAGTATATAATATGTTTTTTTCTCATCCCGATTGTGTGGATGGTATGTTTGTGTGTTTTATGCTTGCTCGTTCGTTGGTGAGGATAGTATATTGTGTGTGAAGTGAGTGTAAGGGATGTTTTCGTTCACGTCCGTGCTCCACGGACATAAATCAGAGCGTTCGTCATTCGCGCCATTCAACACTGAATAGTCAGCCATGGCAAGTAACTGGGAACGAATGCTCAGATTGCAGGAGGTGGTGGACACACTAGCTATGGTAGAGGAAATGTTAGTCAGAATGCAGTTTGGGGCATATAGTCCCCATAGATTGACTATGGAGATAAATAATTTAAAGAGAGGAAAGGAGATCTTAAATGAAATGATTAGGATTGAAAAGGATGAAAAAGAAGATATAGAAGACAAAAGAAGGATGAGAGAATGGAATGAAAAGATTGAAAAGGAAGAAGAAAATGAAAAAAGGAAGAAACAGGAAAAGGAGGAGGAGAAGGAAAAACAGGAGGAGGAAAAGAATGAGAAGAAGACAAAAAGTGGAAGTCAAAAAAGTGTAGGACAGAAAATAAGAAGTTGGTGGAGGAAAAGAAGAACTTAGAAGAAGACAAAGAAGAAAACCAAAGGCCCTTTTCAGGGCCACTTCCAATGCCTCGAAAAGATCTTAATTTTCATTTTATCTCCACCCTAAACGAATATATATAAAACCCTTCCTCTACTACAAAGAAACACGAACACTCTTGATTCGTGTTTGTCTATAGCCCTCTCTCAGGTAGCCTGACGTCACAGTACTTCTCTTTTTGCTACATTGTTACCAGTGTGACGTCATGCCACCTGTCGCTTATCGCTCTACAAACCCACAGTCTCCTAGTCGCCGCTCTACAAAATTTCCATTGTCGCTATACAGGCCCAGGGTGTTCTAGTCCCTCTACTCAATTTTCCATTGTCGCTATACAGGCCCAGGGTGTTCTAGTCCCTCTACTCAATTTTCCATTGTCGCTATACAGGCCCAGGGTGAGATTTTATTTCTTGTCGCTATACTGGCCCGGGGGGGGGTCTGTAATGCTAATTCCCATTGTCGCTACGGTACCCCACTATACTACTGACGTGTATATTATTGTTTTTAGTATGATCATGGTAACGTGCGGAATTATGGGACACTCCGCCATATTTGCTGGTCCATGTACCTCTGCCAGAATGTATATTGTAAGTTATTGTTTCAGTTATTTTGCGTAGAGTTAAAAACTGATGTTATTTACATCAGGGTAAAAAGATGCATATTCCTTCGCTTTCTCTTACAATGCTTATATCGAGAATACACAGCGGACATCTACGTTCATGAGTGAAGTGGAAACAATTGTATTGTTAGGAGAGGAGAAGCCATTCACTATTCGTGACAATACAAAATGCTTCCACTTCACTAGTGAAATATTTCCGTATATCTACTAAAAAAGCAGATAGTCTTTTATTATATATTTTTAAAGGCAAAAGACGTCAAATCTGCATGGGCTTTCTCCATTCCGTGCCAATGCGATTAATAGTTGTATGACGATATCGACAGAAAGAAATTCATACAGTTTACCACAATTATGTGACAGAGACATTGTACAAACTTTGTTTGCACATAAAATTCTTTGGATCGCGTATTTTGTCAAATTAATGACTGAGTGTATTCGTACGAAAATAAAGATATTTTTTTATTGTTGTTTACACATTTTATGTATATCGTTTTATCGTGGCTTGTAACAGGTATGCTAGTAGTAATATGGGCGATCGAGCGACAATCGGAATTTAACATGGGCTTTGGGACTGTAGAGGGCAAATGGGAATTTAACATGGGCTTTGGGCCTATCGAGCGACAATGTCTTGGTCACAAAAGGTGTTCGTGGTGACGATTGACTTTTCATCATGGCCTTGAAATCTTTCAGAGTTGGTTTAGCTGTTTCGTCTAAAGTTTTCTGGTGAAAGAGTTGAAGACGTTGTAAAACTTGGCATTACCGTTGCGATTTTTTCCGTTTCTAACCAATCGGTGCGATCCATCAACGATTGTAATTCGTGTTGTAACTGACATCTGAGTCGGATGAGGTAAATGAGGGGTGCGTTATTCTTGCCAATGATGGAATTCCATCCATTGTTTGTAGGGTACTAAAGTCAACTTTCTTCCATCCATGAGATCCCAAAGTGCACGTATGAGGTCTTTCCACAAATGGGATCCTTTTTATCTTCTTGTTCTTCTTCCACCTTATCTCGGAGTGTTGTCTAAAATAGTTTCAGCAAGTCCTCCAACAAAAGAGCAACCATTCCTTTGAGCAAGGATCTTATCAGTGCGGGTAAAGAAATCCTCTGCGTTGCACCAACATCATTTTCTTTTGACGGACGGGTATTTTCTTTTTGACCATTTGGCGAAGAACGTGTTGATAGCTAAGTGTTCTTTCTGGTGTTTAGACAAAGGTATCCTTCCTTTCAAGATATTCAAACAACATTCACACACGGTATGTCTTTCGAGGCTGATTGAATGAGTTGTTTTCGCATGTGCGGATGAGCTTTCAACAAGATCGACAACACGTCCCCCATGTTTGGCTAAACGAGGAGGCAGTCCGTTTCGTCTTCCTTTTTTGGATGCCAATCATCTGTCACATGTCCTTTTTATACTGGAATACGTCTCCACTGATTGTCGGTATGTGGTATCATTTTCATGACGGGCATCACTCGACGTTGAAGGGACTAAATCGTAACAGTTCTTGCTTGCATAAATCCAGTAAACTCTGTAACACTCCCGATCTCTCTTGAACTTTGGATTTTGGGGGAAGGTACATTTTTAGCGGCTACCGCTGCAGCTAAAGAGGAGAAGGAGGTGGTCGTTGCCGTCGGAGAAGAAGTTCCTTACGAAACTGGTTTCCATGTTTTCATCAAATTGGGAAAGAGGAGTGTCAAATCAGGTTTGGCAGACATCACCAGCAACGGCGACGTGGAAGAAGCTGCTACTGCTGCTGGAGACACTGTCACCGCATGTTGTGGTTTGGGAAAGTAAGGTTGCGTCAGCGCAGCACTGCCTCTCTTTCGGGTAGAAGCTTTTGTGTGTGTGTGTGTGTGTGTGTGTGTGTGTGTGTGTGTGTGAGTTTTCTTGGGACCTTTTTTTTTCTAGGGATGTGATCTGGTCTTGACACCACTGCTATTTTTCTTCTTGAAAAGTGTTTGTTGGAGAGAGGCTTTTTTCTTGGGGGGTAGCTGCAGGGGCGTTTGGATCTCATTTTAAGGGGGAGCGAATAATGGCACTTCCTAGAGAGCCGATACCTCCAGGTTTCAAAATTATTTGCATTTTGGTTTGAGTATCGATTCTAGAATCTGCCAGTTGTTACAATGCTACTGTATTTTTGTCACAAAAAAAAAGCGTTTGGTTTGATGAGGGATGTGAATGATGCCTTTAATTAATTGACGTGCTTTCACCGTAAACCACTGTAAGACTTCTTTGAGAATGGCTTCTAAGACACGAACTCGCACTTGTGGATTTTTTTCGCGACTGATGCCATACAGGGTATGAATCAATTTGACTGGAAGATGAGATTGAATGGAATAAAGGCTGTGGTATGGTAAGAAGTTTTTATACCCTCGTTTGTATTGCTGATAGAAATAGTGTCCTCCAAGAATCAGTAACCGTTTGGTCGTGGCCAATAGCCTCGTTTATATTTGTGCCAGAAGTAGTGTCCTCTCATAATCAGTCCTCGTTTGCTTTGGAAATGAGCATAGTTTAATAATGGAGAAATGATTCTGAGTTTGAGTTTCACTTGTATCTTGACAAACTCTTTCTGAATGCGTTCTCTCAGTTCCAGATGCAAATCACGAATGTTCTCTTGTAAATTATCCATGAAGATATTACTGGGATCCCATTAATGGAAGGTAGTGACAATACGAGAACCATCGAGCATGTTCCTGGTAAGCCGAGTCTTTCTGCTCATACTCGTGAAGTGACATACCGCAACTGAAGTACTTGACGTTATCACCTTCTCCCAAGCAGATAAATCCAGCTCTGGCTAATTCTTCGGGGGTACGTCCTCCCATATATTTTGACCACTTTCCTTTGAACGTTTCGGATCGACTTTCAAAGTGGCAGTATCCAGGCAAACGCACAGGAACGAATATTCTTCTTTCACAGGTTCATTTTAATGAGGTGATGGTGATGCCCGAAGTAGTTTGCTCAGGCATGGATGAGATCCGTAAGGTGGTAGACACACGGCATTAAGTTGAGGATGAAAACCAGTAAAGAGATGATGTGTACAGTAACGAGGGGCATCGCTTTCTCATCCGCAGGGTTTGACACGCACATTATCACTTCTACGGTAGGTAAAGTAGTAATAGCGAAGTTCCCATGATGTGGTGCTGAATCGCTGATATCGCAGCGTACGGCATCGCTGCAATCGCAAGGCACATCATCGCACTCAACTTGATCATCACCGCACTCGAACCTCTCGTTGTTTTGTGTCTGTGTAAAACGATTCATCTTTCTCTCTTGACGTTTGTTGTCGCAGTGAAGTGGTGGTCATGGAACTTTTTCCCACTTATATACTGGCCAATATCGGCGTGTCCGTACGGTAAAGTGAAGTGATTGTGAAGTCGCACTCGCTTCTGGTACTCGATTTGATACAGTTTTTCGAAAGACCGGCTGATAATTTGGAATGCAGCTAAACGTACAATCTTGTGTGGTTCATAGGTGGTCACTTTAAAATGTTGATCCTCTCCAGACTGCAAGGCTTCTTTCAGCACGCTAAAGTGCAGCACTTGACTCGTTTGATGATTTTGAGTTAATCCTTTTACTTTACACTCGGTGTGCACTTCTGTTTGTTTGTCACGGTATTCGTAGCCGTAATTTTTTGGACCACCGCTAGGAAAACTTAGAATCTTGTCGAAGGGGTGCTCGTCCGTCCAGGCTCCTAAACGGCCTCTTTCGATTTCAGGGTAATAACGATGATCACGGCGTTGGATGTAGATGCAACTGTCCGTTTCAAAATACAGCACACGATCTTTTAACTTCTGTAAGACTTCGTACAATTTTGAGCGAGTATGGGCTGTCACGTAGGCTGCAATGATGACATATCCAAGTTCGTCAGCCTCTACAAACTCAAATTCTTCTTCGTAATTGGCCAGGATCAAGCCTTCATGAACGAAGTCCACGTGTTTTATGTATTTGGTTTTGTCTTGAATTATCTGGAAGTAACGGGAAGGTTCTGTCAAATACTACGTCTTGGGTAAACACGGGTGTTGTGCCATTTTCCCCCACAAACAATTCAACATCACTTTGGCAAACGATCGCCTTCCTTCGTTTTTTTTTTTCCACGTGATCTAAATTGATGCCTTTCTGGTCAAAGTTTTTCTCTTTGAATTTAGTTTTGGTCTTCGGGAGTTTGACACCAGGAAGGATAGCAGCTGCCTTCTTGTTTCAGTTTCAAAAAGGTATTCACGGAGTCTCGTTCTCCTTGTGGTACTGTTCTGTCTCGGGAAATTGGTAAATTTCGTACACTTCTAACAATTGGTATCCCAGGTTCAGAGCTTTAAACAATTCTATGCTGACCCGCGTTTCCGTCAATGCACGTTCTTCCTGAGTGTGACGACAAGGTTGGTCTTGGTTAAACGCTTCCGCACAAACACGACACAAAGGAAACATCAGCTTTCCTTGGCAATGGTAAAGTAAAACGGGATGGGATGCAAGATTTTGCATTTAATCAGTCCTTCGTATTGTCAAATGTTTTCCATGTAGATGTGTGCAGTCAGCAATTGTGGGTGCCTCGCGGGAAAGTAACGATATTTACACATGTAAGGATACAGGGAACACACGTCCAGGTATTTTATTTATTCTCCTTTCTCTCATCAGCGTGGTACAGCAAACATTGGTATTCGTTCGTCCTCCATACAAACTATCAAGAGGGTCCACCAGCTTATAACTTTCCACGATCCGTTTAAACTCGGGATCGGTTTTCAAACGGCGATCGTACTCGTGTTCCCACATTTCAACGACTTGATGTCCTTGCTGTTCTAACTTCAAGAATCGTTGACATGTACCCTCCTACAAGTCTTTCATGATACGTTATAAAAACTGATTTTTAGTGTCACGTTGATCGCGTAGCAGATCCGACATCCGTGAAATAATCATCCGTTAAACTCGTACACGGTATAAGGGTTTTCTAAGTCCCGGCGATCTACCGAATACGTTTCGATGGTCTTTTCACCTCCTATATTTCGGGCATGTTGGATCCATTTGTCTTCCTTTTCGCACAAGTAATGCAACCAACACAGAGCTTTGACAAGTTAAAGGCGTTTGTTGAACTTGGTAGTTTGAGGGCGGATGACAGCCAGGGTGTTCTCGGGCGTGAATCGTTCGCGGTACACTAAGGAACACGCTTTGGCAATGGTGCAGGCTTCTTTCAAAGGATCGATCTCACCGTGTTCCATGAACAGTTCTCGAAATTTTCCACAGCAACGCCGTAAAATGTCCACTTCGGATCGACAATACTTTAACATTTCTTCCTGAAAGTCGAAGGGTTCTGAAGTGTGAGAGTGGTACCAAGCGTAGAAAGCTTCTCGTTGTTTGGAACGCATGTTGTCGGGGTCGTAGTAGTGAGCATCAGGCAAAAGTGACAGGACGGCGTGTTGATTGGCTTCGGTATAGAAAATGTGCACAAAATATCCTTTAGCCATTTCTGTCATTCCAAATGTTTCAGGCATTCGACTCAACGGCATGGCTAAATAACTCATGGAATCTTTAAACTGTACTTGTCCCACTTTCATGGAAATGATTTTGGCTTCGTTCAAAGTGACTTTAAGACGTTCGGTGTATTTTAGAAGAAAATGTCCGTCGTATCCAGAGAAATTGTGAGCCATCCTCGTAGCATAGCGATGACAATCTCCGTAACGTTCGCTGTCCTTTCGACTTCACATCTCGTCGATAGGGTCTAAGATCCATCGGGGGAAATCGGCCAGCTTTTTTGTCGTCCAGGAATCTTGCTACAGTATGGGCAATGACGAAAGATAAGTTCTTGGATGCACTTCTCACACCCTCGAAGAGATACGCAGAAATTAGGAATGTGAATGTTGGTCTCTTGCATGCATTCGAAATTTCCTTTCTTCTTGTTATCCTCCTCCTCCATACACTTCGAATGGATTTTTTTTTAATGTAACATTCGTGTTTTAGTTCACGATTTGTCGACAAATGCAACATCAGTTCTTTCCTCGGCAAATGTGCACATTGGCACAATTGGCACGTATGCTTTGTCCACTAGTAGGGCACAATCGCAGCAGTTGAAATCACTTTTCTTCTGTGAACCTTGCGTCTTGAGATGTTGTTGGTAAAAGGTGGGGCTGGCAAAAGTTCGCTGACAAGCTGAGCAATGCATTCGTGTTTGTCCTTCGTCAAGACCTGGTTTAAAGGTTAAACAATGTTGACATTTTGCTTCACAATGAATGTGTTGCTCTCGGTTGTTATACCCATAGTCACTTTTCTCACAATAATGACTGTATCCGAGGAATCCTGTGATACTGGTAATGACATAGAAATGTTCATCGTGATGAAAGACGTGAATGTATTTTCCGTCTTTGAATCCACGCACTTCTTGAGAGTGCACTTTCAACGTGTAGTGCGGAGCCAAGATGTCTTGCAATTTTTGCATTTCAGGAACGCAACACGGTGTGTCTTTGGATAGGCCGGTTTGTTGTAGCAGGAGTTCTGTTTCTCTTCGTTGTTTGGCTGGGCCGGATTTTTGAATAGTTTTCCAGGCTCTTTTCCATTCTGCCCTGTCGTTCTTTTTGGCATACTTTCGTCCCACGACGATGGCCTGGACTAAACACATCTTGTCTTGAGTGTTGCTAATTTGAACGAGGTTCTGTTTGGTGCTACAAAGAGCGTCCAACAAAAACACTTTTTTGCGTTGGCCGGTCCCTTTGGGAAGAGAAACGTGGGTCATGTACAGTGTAACTTTTCCATCAGTAATGTGAAACATGTCGTTGGACTGCCGAACGTGTTGAATCTTGTCGATGATCTTGGAAGGTGTCAATTCTGCTGGGTTCCTAAACTCGATCCAAACGGGGGACTTTACACTGTCGTGATAAATGGAGAGTCTCAAGCAATCATCTTCTTTGGCTTTGTCGTTTCAGTGTGGTTAACAAGGAATCTCACAAATCGATGATGAACCCTTTTTCTTTCTTCAGCGGTACTTGGAACTTGAAATCTTTAAACTTCACCTTGTAAGTGTAGGCCGTCGTTCTAAATTTCTTGGAGGAGTGTTTTTCCGTCTCTTGAATGTGGTAAAGCCTTTCGGGTGATACTGGTGAACTTTGGCTTGGTGTAGACACTCTCGGTCTGGGAGTAGACGTAGAAGTTGTTGGTTCAGGCTCACTTGTGTCGTCTTCATAGTCACTAGCATGGATTTGAACCAAGACTTCATCTCATGTGCGAGGCGATATATCATGTCTCTTCCTCTTCCTTTCTTCATCTTCTTTCTCAATGACATCGTGCGATCGTTTCATCTTGATTGCACACTTGCAAATGACTAGATTTTAGACGCAACGGAACCCCTATATATAAGGTTTGCGTTTTGAGTCTAAAATTAGATACTAAGTTTTTCCATAGGATTTTCCTACAAATAGTGGCTATAAATATATACCTGGTTTTTTTCGTAGGATTTACCACAAGTTGTAACTATAAATATAAACTTGGTTTTTCCATATGATTTTACTAAAAATTAGAATATAAATAGATAATGGGTTTTACATAGAATTTTAGTTAAAGATGAGGCTATAAATAGGTACTGGAGTTTTTCAAAGAGGAATTTCCACAAGCTGTAGTTACAAATAGATACTGTTTTCAAATAGGAGTTTAGTTCAAGATAAGGCTAGAAATAGATACTTGCGTTTTTCATATCTCACTTATCCAGTGTGAGATTTAAATTATACACTAACACCAAGGCGATTAGGATAGTGTGTTTAAGGGGTGTTGAATGGTATAGTTGGTGTAATGAATAGTATTTATGTGGTGTAAGGGATAGCCTCTTTTGTGAGATTTCATCTCCTTCTCTTTCATTCTAAGCTAACACAGGACGTTTGAGTATGTATGAGCCCGCGTATGTGTGTATATGTGTGTGTGTGTGTGACTGCGTGTATGTGAATGTATATGTCTATGTTTTGTTTGTCCCTATAAATCTCCCTTTGTCCCTATAAAACCCATTTGTCCCTATCAAATTCATTTCACCTACCTACAGTAGCGCGTATTCAGGTCAGCCATTTGTAACACTGTTACTCAGTAGCCGCCCGATTGAGGTCAGCCACTTGCAACATTGTTGCCAATTGTTCCCCAGTGTCCGGTACCGTGACGCCATTGAGGCTAGACATTTTGAGGCTATAAATATATACTTGGATTTTTCCATACGAATTCCCACAAGTTGTAGCTATAAATAGATTTTTGGGTTTTTACATAGTTTACATCGAGATGAATCTATAAATAAATACTAGCGTTTTACCATTTCTAACTTGCCTAGAAAAGATATATTTATCTTCTATTGTAAAAAATAATTTGTCTTTATGTTGTATACGTGTGTGATTGTTTGTATATGTTTTTGTTTGTTCCCATAAACCCCTTTCTCTCCCTATAATCACTTTTGTCCCTATAACACCCAATCACATCACCCATAATAAATTCCCTTTGTCCCCAGGTAGTATTCCCATCTTAAATTCCCGTTGTCATCCAAGTGCAATTCCCATGTTAAATTCCCATTGTCCCCCATGTATCATTCCCATGTTAAATTCCCATTGTCGCCAAAGTGCCATCGAAAAGATTTACTCCTTGCCATGTTTTGTTAGTTTGTTTGTGTACGTGTATGTTGTGTTTATCCGTATAAAACCCTTGTCCCTAGAAAACCCAATATGTTCCATTTCCCCTTGTCCCTTGAGAGGCCCAACATATTAAATTTCCCATTGTTCCTGGATAGGCCCCAAATTCCATGTTAAATTTCCATTGTCCTTCTATAGGACCAAAGCCCATGTTAAATCCCTATTGTCGCTCGATAGGCCCAAAGCCCACCTTAATTTCCCATTTGCCCTATACAGTCCAAAGCCCATGTTAAATTCCCATTGTCGCTCGATCGACCCCTATTACTACATATACTATACTGTATGGGTGGCACAGAATATCAAATAGCAACAGGTAATTAAGCAAGTCATTGACACTTTGCATGATTCGTGCGGAAAATTAACAACAAAAAGTTATTACTTGAAAACTAATTTTTGTTGTTTGGAGTTCGTTTTTGGCATTTCTTTTTGGTGCCTAGTTGATTACATAAATGTATACTTGGGAGTCTACACTCTTGACATATTTAATGATCTGTACAGCCTGAGAGAGAGAGAGAGAGAGAGAGAGAGAGAGAACCGCAGAAGAAGAATAATGAAATAGGCCAAAACGTAATACGGGTTTGAATAACATGTACATAAGGACAGATATACTTCCTAAATCGGAAAAGAAGTAATTCTAAGAGTAGTATCGCCACTTTTAGCCATAAAAGTGGTACCGCCGCTGTGGCGATATCATTATTCTCCAAAGATACATTTCAGTATCTTATTATGAAATATACAGTCAATATCAGTAGCTTCATCACTACTCTGTTCGAAGCCGTCTTGTTCTAAATTATGATCTTCTTTCTGTTGTTCTTGTTGATTTTTCTCTGCTTTTTCCATCTGTTCGCATGAGTATCTGTGTTATTAGAAGGCGTTGGAAACTCTGTTTCTGTATCAGATGTTTAGTGTCCATATGTGTGATTTGTCTTAGGGAGTCAGTCCGCAGTGTATAAATACATTTGTTAGCATTTAAATATTAAAACCATATGAAGGAAACGATAGAAAAGAAGATGAATGCTACGTCAACTCCACGAGTATTTAGAAAAGCTATAAATTGCACTTTATTTTTTAAACATTCTCCAACGTATAGTTGAATATTATACTACTTCATTTAAAAACATCACAAAGAGTTTTGACTGAGATGTTACTGTTATATGTATATACACTTACTAGAGCAGAAAACATGCTATTCTGGTTGTACAGACAGACAGCATGTTGTGTTTGTCTATCCACACCTGTACGGGTTAATGCCATTAAGATATATATAAAAAATACTCAATGTTAAAGTACAGAACTGTTTCTATCTCAATCCTTGACATCCACCCCAACGATGGTTTTGGTTTTACAACTCTTGATCCCATCAACGCAGTATACGAATCCAACAACAAATTAGAAACCAAATACAGATCAGGGACATACTATTTTGAATCATTAGCCCTATATAGTTTTAGATACAACGAAGACACATTTAACAGTGTCAAGAAATAACAATAAAACTAAACGCGATCAAAAGAAACCTATTAGATATACTATTGCTGTGAGTTATATTTACCGCAGACTTAGGAAGTGTCTTTCACCATGATAATTAAAATGGATGACAGGAAGTATTTGCAAGATGTTACTTCAGTATCGCTAATTAAAAAATAAGTTACTGTTTTTGAACATAATGATTGAAATGCTTTCTAAATGCCTACGAACCATCTATAAATCTCAAACTTGTGTTTGTTTTGTGAACCATGTATAAATCGTAAACTCGTGTTTATTTTTTCAAGCAGTATCTTATTTAGAAAGACCCGTAGTGTATATTATTATTATCATGAACTAATGCAGAAGAGACATTACACGTGTAAACTAGGTTGAGACGAAACGAGGGCCATAATGTAAGCGTCAAAACTTTAAATTACACGGGTGTTCTGTTCTGACAGGGACTAATACTAAAAAAGTAAATGTTCTGAAGGATTGAATGCCATGGTTCAAAAGAAGAGAGATTTTGCTTACCGTCCACATACAAAGCTCAGTCGAGATAAATTTATTATTTACAAGCTATGTTAGTCCGCGAGAACATAACGCTGACGCTCCATACCGTGCCAAGCAGTGGTCTCCCCCACCAGGAATGTCAAAAAAAAAAAAAAGAAAGAAAAAAAAAGAAGAAAAAAAAAAAGGAAAAAAAGACGTAGAACAACTAAAAAAAACCCCCCAAAAACCTTGTTCGTCTAACTTTTACCTAACTATGTTACCCTTGAAAAGTACAAGATATCATTATCAGCAGTAACAGTATCCACGACCATTTCATGTCTCTATCTTCTGTCCCCTATTTATTCTCATTCGTTATTACCCAGTTGACTCGTGTTTTGGTTATTTTGTACGTTATACCACTTAATGAAATTCCACCTTTAAATATACTGACATCGTTATGTCAATAATACATTTATGTAT
The DNA here is from genome assembly GCA_016617855.1 of Megalonaias nervosa. Taxonomy (NCBI): domain Eukaryota; kingdom Metazoa; phylum Mollusca; class Bivalvia; order Unionida; family Unionidae; genus Megalonaias; species Megalonaias nervosa. The sequence goes on from JAECUM010095434.1 coordinate 184,966, forward strand.
TTATCTGCATTCATTGGGGGAAAAAATTCTAAAACAAACTGAGTGAATCGTGAGTTCTAACCCAATTACTGTACATATGACAACAACATATATGTTTAAAATGAAGCTTTTGTTTGTTGGTTGGTTTTTTAAAATAGGAATTCTGATTCAATCGCAGCAAATATGGACCAATGATATCTGCATCTGTTAACGACTGGTGTGACGGGCCTAGAAAAATCATGCAAACTTGTTATGTATATCCATTTTTGTAACTCCTGGTACATGATTTGATCTATAATTTTTGTAATTTTTATGCTTGACTGTAAATTGTAGTGGTTATCTTTAACAAGAAAATGTACGTGCATAGGGTCTATTTTAAGATATTAAAGAGCGTAAAATTGCATAGGATCTATAAATACATGCTTACATATGTGATGACAGTTACTAATAATAAAATTATTAGTAAATATGTCTGCCTTTTTTCCCCTTGGACAGGCCGTTCATGTAGTATCTTAGAAGAATTAAGTTAATTCCTTTTAGATGAGTTAGGTGACATGAATAGGTATTTTGAAATATTAGACTGAGTATTACGATCTCTCACGTGGGCTATATTGCGACGTATAGTCATAATAGACACTTTGAAGGTATATATAGAGAACTAAGCAATCGGATTTCATTCCTATTTTGGAGTCATTTTTATTTCTTGTGTTCCCGTTGTAACATCAGGCCTACAGACGCGATTTATATTATACTTAAGATATTATTTGAGAGGAAAAACACTTGTTTGGACTGTTCAGTAGAAATAGAAAGTGCTCATTGGACTATAATATAATTTTGGAACTATTGTGAATTATTCAAAGGAGTTCTGGACAAAGCCATTTTGACAACGTCACGATTCTTGGCGGACCAGTACATTTCCTGTTCTGAAATTTATCCGGAATTTTGCACTTTAATAGAACTTTATCAGGACTATTTTGGATTCACTTCATAATACTGTTAAGTTCCTCTCATATTTTCGTTTATAACTTTGATAATTAGATTATTTGTTAAGTTTTACAAAACTTGTTGGTTTTGCATCTTTCTGTTGCTTAGTTTATGACGTAACAACATCAATATTGCTATAAGATAAGCAATTGTTCATCAACAACGCTAAAGTTGACAAGAGCGGATATTGAGTTTGATTGAATCTAACTGGTTAATCTTCGGGCAAAAAACAGTCCAAGAAGGCGGACGTTAACTGCTCTCTAAATGTGTCGATTTTCAGCAACATCCGTTGATAGATATAAACAATACTCTTCAGTCTGAGCTGCTAATAAAATGTAATGTATTCAGTTCTTTTACAAGTCGGAGAAACCGGCTAAGTGTCAGATATAAATTTGGAGACAGTTGACATTTAATTTTTGGGATGGTTGGAATTTTATTTTCAATTGATCGTTAATGAAAAGAAATAGAACTTTTGATATGGCAATATTCATTTCATTTTCAGATAAATACCAGTGCATAATACAGATGTCATTCAAGATTTGAACCTGCTGCAAATCTAGACGGATCGTTTTGTTATATGTGAAAACTCAGATTCAAGAAAGAACTTATTCAGTAAAAAGTATGTATATGCAAGCAGACTCTAAAATGACTTAATGGCAAATATATTAAGTTGATACTTGATGTAGAGTAATGGCGATTTAAATAAATATGATGTTTTATTTTATTTTATGCTAGTCTGCGAACTAGTGGATTTTTGAAGATAAATAATTATATTAATTCAGTGGAGTGTAATGCAAAATTTAATTTTACACTCCAGTCAATGGGCATCGATAATAAGACCATTGGATACCTATCACGCAGGAATACTACGTTAGAATCTCACAGTGTACATATTTTTTTTAAAAAACATCGGAGCTTCAGCCTTTAATTAGGAAAGAGAATTATGTTACTACAGATATTTGCTGTGTGAATATATACAAAATACAGCAAAACAGAACCGCTAAACAGCTGATCTTATAGCGAGATACCGCAAGAAATCGTTTTTTTGTTTTTTTTTTTCTCTCCTGCAACAGTTTAGCTGACAATTACATCATTCACTCGATGCACAACTGAACTTGGTGCAAAAAGTGACGGATTTAGTAATTATTACCTTATAACTTGGTGTAGCATATAAACAAATTATTAATTTGAATGAGTAAATAATTATGGTTGATAACGTAATCAATATTTGGTATGTGGTTGAAGTAGGGTGCTGACGCCCGCTCAGCTGGGCAATAACAATCACTAGGCTGCATCATGACGAACTGGCATGGACATATCATTGCGAATAATGCAAATCAATACCAATTAGAGGAATTCATTAGCCCCTCCATCGCATTTCATCTGTATCACTCAGTAATACAAGTCAGCTTACATATCACCTAGGGTTAGAATCAATGTAAATATTACACTACGTTATCAGCACCTTGTGATAAGCCGTAAGGTAAAGGTTGTAAAAATCTATTAATCTTTCAATGTTATGTTACGATTCGTCTGCGCAGCTTTGGTTTCGTATTTACGAAGATATATTTTATCACGCCAATATACACTACCATTTTTAAAACTAAAAAGAAATACGTCAGGACGAACAGGCCTATTTGTCTGGGCCAATCTTGGTTTGTTCTACTGCGTTACTATTAATTTTGCTGATGTAACGTATGTACTCGCTTATAAGATGAGCACAACAGCAAACTGCATAGACCCAGATCTGCTAGAGCATAATGCGCTGGCAGATCTGGGTCTGTGTAGTTTGTTAGGAGCAATCAGTAGAACAAGCGAAATAGACCCTGATCAGCAGGTGCATTATGCAGATCAGGATTTTTTTGTTTGCAGTTCGACTCGTCTTTGTTTGCAGTTCGACACATGACTGGGACAATCAACGAAAGGGCAAATCTGTACGAGAGGCACATAACTGTGACAAACAACGAAAGAGTAAATCTGCACGAGAGGTACATAACGGTCACAATCAACGAAAGTCAAATCTGTACGAGAGGCACATGAATGGGATAATCAACGAAAGAGTAAATCTGTACGAGAGGCACATAACTGTGACAATCAACGGAAGGACAAATCTGTACGAGAGGCACATGAATGGAATAATCAACGAAATAGTAAATCTGTACGAGAGACACATCACTGTGACAATCAACGAAAGGGCAAATCTGTACGAGAGGCACATGAATGGGATAATCAACGAAAGGGCAAATCTGTACGAGAAGCACATGACTGTGACAATCAACAGTGTGTTAGCAGTCTAATAGGTTTTAACATAAAAAAGAATGGAGCGGTTAAACCAAAAACTAATTAAAAAAAATTAATGATATTACACTCAAGGTGAAAGGCAAACAATCCCTTAAAACCCCTCATAATGTACTAATTATAACATGCTTTTCATAAGGGCACAGTCTATTAGTCTATAGTATATTTTGTAAAAAGTCTTTAGGCTAAAATCGACTTTCATTGCCGTGTTCAGAACAACCATCCATGAGTTATATGAGGAATTGTCTGATTTATCAACAACATCAAATAAACCTGCTGTCATGATACATTTGTTTTTGAAATAGTGATATGTAAACTACAACAATATACTAAACAAGAGCCCATATACACACACCAGGACCCACAAGATCCTTAAAGGAGTCTATACTCAGATACCAGGAACCCACATTATACTCTCAGGGGGCATACAATCGTAAACCAGGACCCAGAATATACATAAAGGGGTTTATATTCAGACACCAGAACCCACATGATACTCAAAAGGGGCCTATATTCATAAACCAGGATCCAACCGATACTCAGAGGGGCCTATATTCAGACACCGGAGCCACAATATACTTAAAGGACCTAGATTCATACACCAGGACCCACATGATACTTAAAAGGACTTATGTTCACATACCAGGACTAACACGATACTTAAAAGGACTTATGTTCACATACCAGGACCCGCACGATACCCAAAGGGGTCTATAAGCATATACCAGGACCCACAAGATTCTTAAAGGGGTCTATATTCATAAATCGCGACTTTGACGATACTCAAGTGTCCATATTCATACACCATGGTCCACACGCTACTTAAAGGTGAATATATGAATAACCAGGACCCACAAGCTACTTAAAGGAACCTAGATTCATACACCAGTATCCACAATGTATTTAAAGGGGCCTACATTGATACATCTGTACCGACAATTGAGCAAGATCACATCGAGACAGAAAATTCAACCTAAATTGAAGCTGACTTAGACAGTCATGAAAACGTCTTTCCTCACACACACACACACACACACACACACACACACACACACATATATATATATATATATATATATATATATATATATATATATATATATATATATATATATATATATATAGATAGATAGATAGATAGATAGATAGATAGATAGATAGATAATAGGATCCTCCCATTTTAATGCTCGCTCGTCAGTCAAGAAATTATATTTAACAAATATTTATAAATCAAATCATAACAAAAAATGAAGATCTAGTATTTGATGTTACTCACCCTATTTAATCCTGAAATGAGACAGAGTAAATATACATGTCGAAACTATGTTGCCTCTCTAAATAGAATGTTGGAGAATAACTTGCAAGAGTGTTACAAGGCTTCCTACCACAAAACAATTCAGGCAGGAGCATCTGATTCAGTTATCAGGAGCAATTTGTAACTTTCAGGAACACATTACGGGTACATGCAAAGTAATATTTTAAACACAAAACAAGACAATAATCAAATTATAAACTTACCAAAATTAACCAGTATTTCCTCCTTAATATCTACACAATATATACATAAAAAAACATGAAATTGTTGTTTTTTACATCACTGCTTTTTATTACTTTTTGTGTTGAAGTCAATTTCTTGAGTGCAAGGTGGTAGCGTGACTTCTGCCATTTCAACTTTTTTTCGTTGTACGAACTGTTTCTTGATGTATGATGTAGATTTCACAACAATTAGAGCTCCCAGCGTAACCACACTCAGAGAGGCTCTTTGATCTTTGACTGTCGCGCACAGCTGAAAATTCTTTCACGGTGTGCTGAGCTATGTGGAATTGTTAACAGACTTAGCAATAGGAGTGGCAAATGTTGTAACAAAGTCTTGCCTTCTTCATCCTTTAACTGCAGCATAGATTTCCATGTTCCATGTACAGTTGCTCTTAAAGCTGCAGAAATGTTTGATCCTTTGTAAATTTGGAACACTTCCATCCGTTTCTCTCTTGTCATCTCTCTTATCAGAATAGGAAATCTATTTATGAAATACTGTAGAGTTTGACTCAGCTTGTCGTTGAAGACCTTGGTCTGCTATCCAGTGTACTTCAATAATGGGTCTTTGTGTGGCATTTTCTTTAGCAGGTACTGACAGCTTCAGATGAAAAAATTTACAATATTTTGATAGAATTTCCCAGTTTCTTGCTGCACCATCTCTAAGGCACTTGATAAAAAATTCAGCTGCGGTGTCCCCTATGAGCAGATCTTTCACATAGCTCTGATTTTCAGGCAGTGCAAGCTAACCTCAGTCATATCTTTGCCTAGAATGGCAGACGGCTTAATAAACCGTGTGAAGAGGAATTGCTACAACTTCAACATTTTCTTCCTATTTGTATGTATTTGTGGAGCTTCACACTGCTGTTCAAGACTGACCTGAGTAAACAGGGGCAAAGAGTTCTGAAACAAAAGGGTGTGTTTTATTAACTGGTAAACTTAACATATGTTTCATCCCGGTCAAACGTTTTTTGATGTCAAAAATAACTTGATGGTTTGGATTGTGCCGGCTTAGAATGAGTTGAGCTAGAATATGGTGAAGATGTGACTGACTTTGATGAATCTCTTAACAATTGCAGTAGACTTCGATCTTCCGCATTGAATCCTCTTGGCAATGTTCGAGTCAGGAAACATTTCTTTAACGTCAGACATTAATCGATCTGCTGTACTCATGGGCAAGTTATAGTCTGCCTAAATCTTTACTAAAATTACCTCCACTCTGATAACAGCCATATCCATGTCGGAAAACGATGGCTAAAAGAAGTTGTTTGAAAAAGACTGTCAAGAATCTTTATGCCTTGCTAGGCCCGTGTGCCTTTGTGATGCCAGATGCCTTCTGCAATCATCTCAGCCGCCATACGAAATTGAAATGTCAACTGAACACACATCACAAAATGTAAAAATCTCACCTTTCCAAGAACTTTTGAAAAATGGTCAAATTGCAGAATACTCCTGTCTGAATCTTTGTTAGCGGCGCTTCTTTGCAGGATGCTGATTGTCACTGCGTATTTTGACGTTCTCCTTACTCAGACGTTCAGCTTCACGCTCACTAGATCTCGAAGTGCCGGGAGAATCGGTAATCTTTTGCGATCTAACCTGCTATGTTGTTTTAAATACAAATCCAATAAACATTAAGGAACCTAAAATTATGGTCTCTGGTCGATTATCACCAAGATCTAAAGACGAAATACAGACTATGCCTAACGGAGCCAAAATTTCAGATGTAGGTATCGTTAGCTGTACAAAATATAAAAGATGTGATTCCATTGGCTGGTTTATATTAACTGACCAATCGCAACATACCGCATTATTTCTTAAATTAATTGCAGTCAATGGCTTCTCTTGAAATGTCGATGGTACCAGTTTACCTGAGTAAAATTTATGTCCTCTAGCCAGTATTTTTCGTTGATTGGTTAAACATAGCGACAGAATTACTCGTCTTGGTGATACATTCTTTTCAATAATAGCAAAACAAGCCGTATCGATATTTTTAAAATTTCCTGAACATTCCTGTCTTTGTCGAAACACCGTAAGTCGAAAAGCAATTTCGGAGCAGTTCCAGCGAAATCAGAAAAAAAGGCAGCCTGGTATTACAATAGTTATTACCGTCACCATTGACCTGCTGGAGAATAACTTGTAAGAGTGTTACAAAAATTATTACCGTCACCATTGGGCTGCTGGGGAATAACTTGTAAGAGTGTTGCAAAAGTTATTACCGTCACCACTGGGCTGCTGGGGAATAGCTTGTAAGAGTTTTACAATAGTTGTTACGGTCACCATTAACATGCTAAAAGTGTGATTCGTGATCAAAATCAAACCTGTTTACCTTCAGAACTTACATTTGTTGAATTCAGCTTTGCGTACTTTAGCGATTCCGTTATATTCACTGAGTGCTGCAGAACTTAAACATTGGACGAGAAAGATACAATGCAGGAACATGCTGATGTTGGATACGATATAGACTTGGACTCGAGCATTACCAGAAGAAGGAGTAGGCTGGATATACGTCATACTGTGAAATAGCAATATAACTAACAGATTAAGGAATATCTAGGATAAATCAAAGTAAAAGATGGTATTTCATTATGTATTTTAGGCACCTTTGTACAAAATAACACTGTATCTACTGTACAAGATACTGTAAAAAAGTTAATTGAAAATTTAATTTTAGGCCAGTATGAATATGTTCCATATGAAAATATTACAATAAAACATCAACAATACTTTTCAGATTCAAATGTAAGATCAAAGTATGCACTTGGTGATGATGGGGTATTTCTTATACTAAGTGATATGAGGATGGGATATTTCTTATCCTAAGCGATATGATGATGGTATATTTCTTATACTAAGTGATTTGATGATGGGGTATTTTTGATACTAACATATATGATGTTAGGATATTTCTTATACTTAGTGATATAATGATGGTATATTATACTAAGTGATTTGATGATGGGATATTTCTGAAACTAAGTGATATTATGATGAAATATTCTTATACTTATAGGTTACTGCATTTGTATGGGAAAATATGGACGAGTTTGTTTTGGGATGAATACTGCACGACCTGTGGGAGCGAAGTATCCATCCGAGAAAACGAGTTCATATTTTCTCATATAAATGCAGTAACCTTTTTATTATTTGCTCATTTTCTTATTCTACCTAAGGCTTAATCATAAAAAATGCACTTCAAGAAACAAAGTAGTTGAATTTATGCTGTATTCCAAAATAAATACACGACCGTTGATTCGTCAAAACACAATAACAATATTAATGCGTACATAGTAAATCCCTGCGACCTTTGAATTTAGTCGCGCGCTCGACATCAGTTTAAAAAAGAATTGTCGTTTCGTCTACTTAAAATTGAAATTAAGAGTCATATTGTGAATGAATGCACCTGGATTTTGTTTCTATGTTGATCCAACTCAATTCTGCTTTTCCGATTATGATGGAATGGATTATTGCGTCTAATAAACTTAAACCTAAAACGTCTACTACGTGAGTGTACATGGTTTGTTGACAAAGTAGTTCCTAATACACTGTACTATTTTAGGTACACTTGTCGTGCACGTGTGTACAAATATCAGGGTGTCCAGTATCGTAAAATACTACACTATTCAGACAAAGTTAATGTAAAGTTAACGGAATAAAGGAGTATATAATAGTATGTGATTTGATGATGGGATATTTCTGATAATAACTGATATAATGTTGTGTTGTTTCTTATACTAAGTGATATGATGATGGGATATTTCTGAAACTAAGTGATATGATGATGGGATATTTCTGAAACTAAGTGATATGATGATGGGATATTTCTGAAACTAAGTGATGATGGGATATTTCTGAAACTAAGTGATGTGATGATGGGATATTTCTGAAATTTAGTGATGTGATTATGGGATATTTCTTAAACTAAGTGATGTGATGATGGGATATTTATGAAACTAAGTGATGTGATGATGGGATATTTATGAAACTAAGTGATGTGATGATGGGATATTTATGAAACTAAGTGATGTGATGATGGGATATTTCTTATATTAAGTAATATGATGAAGGGATATTTCTTATACTATGTGATATGATGATGAATAAAGGAAGTATAATATGATACAGTGACAATTTATAAACATCAAACAATATACTTAATTTAAGAATGAATATTGATGCAAATATTGAAGATGTAAATTTTGTATTACAAACATCTGATAATCAGACTTTACAAATTAGACAAAAGATCGAAGATGTTAAAGTCCACCAGAAATATACTGATAAGTAAGATACACTAAACAAAATTGAAAATAAAGAGAGACTTACAAAAAGGTAATCTAATTAATATAGTCTAAGAGAATCAGTCCTAGTAATCAAAGCGATAAATCCACTAGTTCAATAGTAATTGATAGTAGTCGGTCCTAGTAATCAAAGCGATAAATCCACTAGTTCAATAGTAATTAATAGTAATCAGTCCTAGTAATCAAAAACGATAAATACACTAGTTAAATAGTAATTAATATTAAGCAACTAATGAAAGTGGTCAAAGTTCAAGGTGACAAAGTAATCAAGTTAACAGAACTTAAAAAGCTATATAAAAAAAGAAATCCATAAGCCTAAGCTACATATGTCATACATTAAATGGTCACATACTCTAATGTTGGAAACGAACTCCAAATATATCACACACCTGATCCTATTGTGAATCTGATGCATGTTATGGTTTTCTTGAACCTAAACGTTATAAATTTGTATAGAGAGATATATAATTAGAAGAAAAAACTACGTCAGTGGCAGTTACTATTCTTTATTAGAGTCTTTACATCTTAAAAATGCTTTCATGGTGATTACAGTTCATGGTGATTACAGTTCATACTGTTGAAGATTACAAGCAGTGATAAAGAGTTTCAATGCATATTCAATTTTGACATTAGAGATGATTCATAACGAAGTCTTGAAACTAATCGATTTTCGTGGAAACTCTGCAACGCATTGTTTTCGCGCTAAATAAGTGACTGGAGAAATATCATTAAGGATTCCTGGTAATTTTGGATCTTAACCAGTTCACGAAAGAACCATTTGTCACTGCAAACCTTTTATCTTGGATAACACATACGCACTGAATCCCTTGCCGACAGTGTCATTCCATCATCTTATTTGTTGTCAATTTTTATTAAACTTCGTACATCAACCATTTTGATCACTTTAACACAGTGAAACAATCATTGGTAGGTTTGCTTAAATTCATTTTGCTGATTTTTAGACTGACCAGCACCAAGCCATAGTCAAATAAGAGTATTCCTGGTGAATGATTTATCTTTTGGGTATTTGAAAAAGTTTTACTCCAGGTGAATGATATCTTTTGGGTATTTATAAAGGTTCTTTTCATCTGTATGTGCTTTTACCAAGAGATTAGAATTGTTAATTAACTTGAAGTAGTTTACTTATATAAAGTTTTAAATATATGTAATAATGCTACGTATTCCCCCGCTTTTTTGTTGGGGGTGGGTGTAGTCGAATTTTGGTTATCGTTATCTAGAGGGTGATCGCCTTCGGTGTTATTGCCCGGATCGAGTAAATATCAATATAAAGTGTGAACTTATAGGTGGAATAGATAGATCTGAGCATATATATAAAACAGAATGACATGAGCCCCCGTACATGGAAAAAATAACAATTTAATCAATTACAGAAACAAATGTGATAATGCATTACAATAGGAGGATACACTTCTTTTTTAAATAAATCATTCACCGAATTTCAAAACACAAATATATTGATATAAATGGCCGATCTGTTTTTAAAGGTAGAATTACTTCATCATAGAATCGAGTGAACAATCGAAGTCATTGCCCTGGTACAACTTCATAACCTGACTATTTCTGGTTCATTCCAAATTCACTGTGACTGTTCTCCAACTTTTCTGGGACTGTTCGTCTTGGTCCTTTCCACTTTTCCCTTCTTCAAACTCTCTATTGTCTCGCCTCTTTCGGCCCTTGAACTTTGTGTGGCTAGGTGGATATGTAAGTACGTGATACGTAGATACTTCGATAGGTCGATACGTGGATCCGTCCCGTAGAGCTACTTCACCTTCTAAAAATAAACAAAGAAGCAACCCAAATCTTCTGTCAGATATCCTACTGGGAATATATCATTACTCCCCCTCTCGTTATGTCAGATATAATTCTATCGGAATTCAAACAGATACCAAAAGGCTATCTGGTCAAGCTAAACATGGCAGACCATAAACAAACCTAGTTTCATAAGATTAATGTACTTCCTAATGGCTATTTCATCCTGACTCGCATTAACATCCCCCGAGACATCAGTTCTGGTCTCATCTCAATTACACAAATGAATGAATGAAATTCATTACATGGCTTAATTACGTTATTTCTAGCGAATACACACATTCAAGTCTCTAGCATATATGAAATCTCACTTCGTGGTTTAACAACGTTAATTTCAGTCAATACGCACTCAAGACCTTATCATACGTGAAATCATCTAAGGTCGGAGAATTTACACGGATTCTCTTAACTCATATCAACTAAGGTAAGGCATGAAATTCTTAGATACATATTTTCCTATAACAATCAAGACGACACATTCAAACAATTCGTCAAACTTATATAAAGAATATCATTGTTCGGATCCATATAGATGAACTCACACAGTTGTATTCATTTCAAGAAAACTGATCTACGAATTTAAACAAATAAATTCATGCAAATATAAGCAAATAAATCAAACAAATCGTTATATTGATATCAATGAATTACATGAGACTGGCGCAAAATACCTTGTGCTTTCAAGCTTCTCTCGCTTCTACCGCCAATATTGTGTCCGTCGACTTTCCAGACATCCGATCCCTTGAATAATTATTTACGAGTGAATTTCTTCAAAATTCAAACTCGGAGTCTTCTACCTTTGTTTTTTCATGCAGAAAAGTGTAGACTGACTAAACTTTTGTGATGGGACATATTAAAACCAAGGATTTTGTGTGGGAATCACGCCCCTTGTCTAGCGTAACCAATCCGGATTAAATATCTTTCCCGCCTTTAATAACTAGGCGCCAAATTTGTAGTCTGCGTGACCTCTAAATTCCCAAATAACTAATTCTGGAAAATCTCAAATCTGACAATTCCGATACAAGATCAGTCTGTCTGACGGTTAAATAAACACGCGACGGTCCCCATAAATCTAATTAATTGTTCACCTGCCCAAATTAATGTGCTCTTCATAGATCAACAGAAATTTGCACCCTTACAAATAATGTGTCATTTTAGTTTTGTTTTGTTGATGTTGTTGTCGCTTTTTGGATCAATTAGTTTTGTACCATTGTAATCAATATCATTTTTTAAGTGAGATAAATCAGCTTCATCTCGTAAAAGTTTTCTGGTACTAATAAAGTAGTACAGGAAATAATCTTAATAGGGTAGTACTGGACATAATCGTGTAGATGTTTTGGAATCTCGAAATCAACTTATAGTATTACTATTATTATTACCTGCATATTTTCTTACCATCTAACGTGTTCATCGTTTGACCATCTGATTTTTTTTTTTCTGCCGGCATGTATTGGCTCATAGCGCTGACATAGAGGTTATAGGCACAAGGGTACACAATGAAGGACTTAGGTGCTCAGCCATAACATATTATCTTTAAACCTGTGTTACAGTTTGTTGCAAACTGCACCATGAATTCCACTGTCTAGCATCAGAAACATGTTATAAACTTTCAGACGTTCTAACTCATCACCGCATCATGAGCTAAACTAAGTGAAGTGTAAGAATTTGCTGGGTAAAGTTTATAGCATTACTAAATTCTTCGAAGTTGTTATACACCAATAAAGTATTTTTTAATAATAGTTGTGTAGATCACGTAATGTTTGGAGGTTGATGTGCGACATCAGACTGATAATCCTCATTTCATATGTGTGAATCTATCAGACAAAAGTTCGTACGGGTGAATGTCTTTCCTCAAATATGTTGGTTTCATTTGACACAAATATTTCAACCTCTCAAGGAACTTGTCATCGTTTAAAGTCTAAAGCAATTGTTCTAGAAACTTGCACATGAACCTAAAAGCTATCTAAATATCGAATAATTCTTTTACCTAAACTTCTGGTGCTAAGATAGTTTTAACCAATCAAAAAGCCCTTGCTGATTGAACTATATTTCTCTGAGGTATTCCGTATGACTTTGACTTCATTTCTTGGATTTTCTTTACCGTCTCTTTGATTAGCAGGTTTAACGTAACCTGACAAATTATATATATATATATATATATATATATATATATATATATATATATATATATATATATATATATATATATATATAAGTATATATATATATATATATATATATAATATTGTTTTCACTTAAGTCATTTAGTTAAGGACATTTTTAATTGTAAGATCCTGTGAATGGACTGTCTACTATAAGAAGAGTATGTGTATCATACGTAGTGTTATTTCCATTCATGAAATCAAGGTAAAGTGCCAAGTTCAACATCATCACTTGGTCTAATAGGCCATGAGTGACACGACTGGAGGTCAAAATAACGTCATGTGATCTAATGTGAACACTTTTACTATTAGTCTGGTTCCCTGCTTTGCATGCTCCCTGCGTTGCACTCCGCTATATGAAGCAATGTGAACGCCGACGCTACATTGTCACGTGATCAAAACAAATGGCCTCGTATGGAGAGATGAGTTAATCTGACAGCGGCACATTTATTCCTTTAATATTCTTTTCGTTAATGACACAATGTGAACTTTACTAACACTTTCGATTTGAACTATAGTAGTCGTTATCTTGTGTTAATATCGCATATTTTACACGGCGTCATCTAAAAAATTCCTTATCCAATCGATTCCTTGATAAATTTTACGTCGAAATTGATATGAGGTGATGTACGACAGTCTAAATATAGCCAAAGATTAAGACGAAAATATCACCCCACTTTTACGAGGGGGTGAGGATAACGATTGTTTTGCCAATATTAAACAATTCACATCACGTCATCTAAAATATTCTAGTTGCAATAAAATCTTTGATCAATTTGACATCGATATTGATGTCTCGTTGTACCTGACACCTCAGACTTTGCAAGAAATTGGGATCGAAATAGCAACCCTATTCCACGAGGGTGTGAATGTGACGATATTTGGTCCAATATTGTACATTTCGACTAAATCGTGTGCAAAAAATCATTTGCATTCGATTCCTTGATACCTTTCATGCTGGAATTGATGTAAGGTTATAGATGATGGCCTTCATTTGCCAATGATTTAAGACCAAAATACCATCTCCTTTATATGAAAGAGGGGTGGGGGTGGCGACGATATTTTGTCAAATAAGTGTCTCTGAGACTACATCATTGGAAAGTTCGATTTGTAATTGATTACTTGATCAAGTGTACATTGATACTGATGTATCGTTCATGACAACCCAGATTTTGACAAACATTAAGACCAAAACACCATCTTCTATGAGGGGGAGGCTGATGTTTTAAGCCAATACTGGACATTTTTTCTGACTGCCACCTAAAAAAAATCCATTTGCAATTGATTCCTTACACAAACTGGCACAGCAACCACCCAAGCAACCCTCACAACTGGGGGTTGGAGCTGAAATTACCATCAAACAACCTTTTGGGGGGAGGGGCCCCAGAATTAAGTTTTGGTGGAGTAATGTTAGAATTTCTTGCTATGCCACTCCTTGAACAATTTTACATTGATACTGATATATTGTTTTACATACATTATATTCATTGTGTGTCATTAGGCAAGGCACATTACTTGCCTCAACATGATACAAAATTTAATGTGCTGCTGTGTTGTTTTCTGTGTGCTTTTTTTAAGATTCCCTAAAACAAACCAAATATGATATGGTTTAAAAACCTTCTTCATAGTATATACAGGTCTATACTAGACACCTACTGTTCAGTCAGCATTAATGCAATCTACATGAATCTCATGGTTTTTATCAAGGCAAAAGAAACATGATGATCAGTCAGATTTGACATTTGTGTCCAGTGGAAGCTGGGGGAATTAAATTTATTTGGAACAAGTGGTAAGGACAATCCAGTAAACATTAGTTACATGTCCCTTTTATTCCTGTGAAATGTATTCAGGTTTCCTTGACATGCTTCTGTTGTTAAGATCTGTTCAACAATCACTTGTTGTATCGTCATAACTGAAAGACAATGATATTATTTTTAATGTTAAGTGCAGATCAGTTTTTAATGTTTTCATCACTGAGTTAATTTGCTTCCATAGTGAATACTGTTTGCAATATTTGGTTAATATAAAAATCCAAACTTTAGTATAAACCCAATATTTTTGTCAGTATCAGTATAATGTTGGAGATTAATAAGGAAAAAAGTTGACAAGTTGAGAAAAATTCTACTTTCCATCATTACCAAAGTAGCACATGGAATAGAACCCTATGTTGATTTCTTTCACTGTCAGAATCATTCATCCAAATACATGTCCTCAGTGGTTTCTTAATTTAACAAAATGTGTCCTTATGTTTAAATAAATTTACAAATAAAAGACACTCAGAAGAAGATTAAAGTAATGACTAAACCTCGTATGAATAAATGAATATGGACAGCAATATTTACAAGTTACTTTGATTTGAATGTATATACACAAATATAAGCCATACTAACATGTGACTTGCTTACGCTTGCCTTTAGGATATGAGAAATTATTTGTCTTTCAAGTGTGAATTCAATACTGTGTTTTTATGTGTGCATGACTTTGTGTGTGTATATATATATATATATATATATATATATATATATATATATATATATATATATATATATATATATGCTAGCTGAGGTAGCTTTTAATGATGGGTTATCAAGTAAGAATCCATACACTGTGTAAATTTTTTTATTTCGTATATTCAAAGTCAAGAGCCATGAACTATTTGGAGAAACAAGAAAATATGTTTTTCACTTCAGAGTATGTTCAAGTGATTGCTCAATCTGGGATTGATGGCATTAAAGCTTAAGCTATTACATTTTAGAAAAACAAGGACTTTCTTTCCAAAATGCTCAAGAAGGACCTGAAAAGATATCTAACACTGGAGAGTGGCTGCAGAAACCAATGCTTGAATGATTATTGAGATAGTCCATATGAGGCTGCTAAATTTGTATGTTGTGACCTTTGTCAAATTATGCACCTAGAAAAATGCAGTTAGTATGAAATTTGTAACAGGGCAAAATCAAAGAGATATATCATGCATATGACTTTAGAGGAATATGTGAAAGCTGACATATCTGACAAAACTACTTTTTACCTGACTGATGATTTAATTTAATATGTAACAGAAACATTTGATATCACACCTATCATACCCAGGTACATTGCTGATTCATTTAATGCATTACTTGTAGGAAATAATAATACATTATTCAGATCAATCAAGTAAATGTCTCACCTGTCACCCTGTTTGATAAATTTTAATTTTCTACTGACTGTGACCTTACCAACAGGGCAGAAGAAAGCTGGACATGTGTTCAAATTAAAAAATGACACAAATGGCACCCCCCCCCCTCCTTCAGTTTGGGATTTGATCTTAATTAAATTAGTTATTCAAGATTCTCAGATGAGCTTGAACTTGCATCAGGAACTAGGGTTTTGTAGTCACAAAAGGGAAATGTTTACTTATTCTCTAGTCCAAAAATGACAATAATTTGCTGCAGAGTTAGGGAAATGTATTGAAACATATAAAAAGTTATGTTCTAACATTATACCAGCTGAAGACACTATCACTATAGATGGAATGAGTAAGGTCTGTGTCTTGCCTTTACCAAAGCTGGCAAAACAAGTTCAGAAATGTTGTGCAGGTTACTTACTTAACTAAATCCCCACTGGTCCAAAAACATCTCACTTATGTGCATGTGAGGGAAATTAGTATATATTTACTGTACAGGCTCCATCGATTAATAACTGCATGTACCGTTACAAAAGGGTAACTATTACAAAATTTGTGGCAGCATAGTGGTTGGTCCATGATGTTTTTATCACCATAAGATAACTATACACGACACATCAATAACTGAGAATAATGACAGACAATTGTAATGGATTCTATTCAGCTTTAATTTAAAATGGGCAGCTGCCATTGCTATGTATTTGCCCTTATCTAACATGCAGTTTTACTATGGCAGATATAAAGAATCTCAAATGGGTAATGATTTGATGTTGAATTTATAAAACAGGTATATAATATACAGCTTTTGTGAGTCTTGGCTGGATCTTTTTCAACGAGTATCATGATTTAATCTTGTATCAATATCCATCTGAGATTCTGTTTATCACAGTTTTTATTTTCTTGGAAATAGTTAAGAGATAAAGAAGAAGAAAAAAAACTGTCATACTAGCTCAGATGTTGCAGCTTTCATTTCTTGCAAGTATAAAATAGTCCCAGATGCCAGTTGAATGAATAATGTGCAGTTCTACAACCAGTAACATTTTAAAGTAGATTTGTTGTTACAAATTAAAATTCAAAGGACAACTGCACTTTCAAATCAGTAGAACATTTGACACAGGCAGCATCAACAGACAGCATGGAAACTCCTGTGTGATGTCACATAGTTGGTTTAGGTTAGTCCAGCCATATTCATCAAATTTGATGGGATTGTTTAACAATGCTTCCACTAAAGTGTGTCAATTTCACAACTAAGTATTCCAGTTATTGGATATTCATGTGAGGGGATGATTACTAGATGCAGAAATTCCAGATTTATAGTAATGTATTTGTGACCAGTTATTTGCATTATTTGATTTAGAACAGTACATTAGACTTAAACATATTTTATTTGAAGTCAGAATTGCATTAAATAATAAGAAACATTAGTTACTGGGAGCTATTTTTTACTATGTGAAAAATCCTGTAGTTGAATAACATTCTGTCAGTTGGGAGACCAGCATATGTTCACATTCTTTTCTATACTGAGGTGAGTTTATTTATTCATATAAGTTAACATTTAAACCATGCTTGCCATAAGGTGGGGTCCATGTTACAGGTACCCTAGCCCCCTATCCATTGACTGATACCCTTAGTTTTATTTGTAACGAGCCCTTGTGAGGTAAATTGGCCATATTCTGACAGACATAGCCCTTTTTTGCCAAATCACCCTTAGGCAATTGTTTTGAAAAATGGCAACCAAAATGTTGATATGTAGTAATAGTAAATAAAAACGTTTCAGAAAGGGGGGTAAGGAAAACTCCTATGGATGCATCCAGTCAGTAAAGAGAATATTGTGGAAGAATTTTATGGGCTTATTTTGACCAATCAGAATCACAAAGTGATATGTTAACATGTTTTGTCATGTCAAAAATATTAAACTGCACACACTATGTGTAAAGTGTACCAACTATGTGATAAAATGGTTTCCTGACAATTCCAAGAGGTAGGTTTCCTGACTGAATATTACTTTCCAGATTCAAAATCCAGTCTAACTTCTGTGATAGTTGAATGAGGATGTGAACTTGAGTCTGTTTACTGAATCTGCTGGTACCTGTCTACTTTTGTGTGCATTGAAAGACCTGTCCAAATGTGATACAAAAAGTGGCAGCCAGCCCTCACCTCTACGTCAGATACACTGTTAAATGTGGTCCGTAATATCTACTGCTTTAGATCTGGCCAGGATGGTTTTCTTTTGTTCATAGGTCCCAGTCCTTTAAGCATCTGTTTTCTACTTTTGACAAGCTGTTCCTTTATTTGATCCGCTGGTGTATGACTATCTGTCTTTCCGCTGATATTGACAAAAAGGCCATAGACACTTTGATATGCAGTGCACAGACTATATGATGCTTGCTGATGGCATAATAAGTACAACATCTCTAGAACATATTTAGTTCTGTTGTTATGAACCTTGAACATCAGCATGGCAACCAGGTAACCTCCCCCTGTCAAATCTGTGTATCACATCCAAAAGCCCCATGTACAGTAAACCAACCTGTAACACAGCATGGCCAAAGGCTGCAATAAATCTAAAATAAAACATAAGATTTTGTATTTGACCTCTGCAACACTAAACACTGCATAGAGTGAAAGCTAAATGCTTATAAAATTGTCAAGTGTATAATAAGCTAGTTAAATGTGAGTCATTAGCCAGACAGAGGTAGACTGGCCACTACCAGAAACTGAACCTGGATCTTTCACTGTGTCTATGGATGCTCTGCCACTCTGCTATAGTAACTTATAATGTCAACACATACATCCAGAATGAACCTTATGTATAAATATTGGTAGAAAATGAATGTTATATCATGTGATTCATACTGTGCATTTGACAGTATAGTTTGAACATAACCTGTAGGCCATTTGCAATGTACATTGGTACTTTTAAATATAATGTGATTATTTGTACAACATAAACTGAAGTACCTTTAAGAAAATTTGTTTTTGTTGATGTTAAAGCTTAAATGATAGTTACTGGCACTCCGTTATTCTGGTTTGTGATGTCTCTATAGTCTTAAACTATGTCAGTGCCAGTCTTAGCAAACACGGGGCCCAATTTGGATCATTTTGGCGGGACCCCCTTGATTTAGTCGTGGGGCCGCCTGTGAGCACAGCATTGGAAATAAACTTTTAAACAAGTTTTATATGATATTGAACTTAAAATTTTCTTCCATCACTTTAAAATTACTTTCTCTCTGTATATATATTTTTTAACAATTACTAAAGTGTGGAGCCCCTGTGAGTGCGGGGCCCAATTGGGCCAAATCAGTCCAATTGACCTAAGGCCAGTCCTAAACTAAGTAACAGAAAAGAGAGAAAACCAACAAGTTTTGTAATATTCAACAAATAATTTATATCACTAGAACACAAACAATTTAAAAATAGCTTAAATTATTGCAAATTAAAACCCAAATAGTCCTAAAAGTTCTATTTTGAACTCCAAATGTATGAGTTTCTAACTGAATTCCAGTGGTGTTCCAAATATGATCCAATATTGGATGTGTTGATGTGCCTGTAGTCTCAAATGTGCTGATGTGCCAGTGGCCAGGAAATGTGGAGATGTGTTAACAGTCTTTTGATGTATCACAATAATATAATCCAAATTGTCTTTGTCTAAATTCACTATAATTCCATATTAATGCTTTAGGCCAAGAATATTATTATTTTTCAAGTCAGCAACATTATGTAAAAAGCTAAGACACAATAATGCAGCCAGGATATAGGTCAGTCTCTTCTCTAAAACATTCAAAGTTGTCAACAAGGAATTTCCAAGTTAAAAACTAATATCCTACATTCATATAGAAGTAAACATGTTTACTTCCAATGATAACAATCTGAATATTTAATATACACTGATAGAGAAATATTAGCTATGTATTATGCTGCTTGCAAAATAAATGTCACTGGTCAGGTACACCATTAACTTGATTTTGGACAAAGGTCAGGTAAAAAATACAGATATACATAATAATCATTAAGAAAAGCCAACAAACAATACAAATTAAATATACATAACAGATTACATTCCTAAAGATTAAGGTTATGCACATACTATTATGAATAGATGAATAATTCAGCTATGAAGTTTTTGAAATGTTTCTCATCTTTTTTTCTTATTAAAATTTGAAGTCATTACATGAAAAATGTAATTGGTAACTTTCATATCAAGAAGTACATGTAAATAGAATTTGGTATGGTTTTTAAATTCAAGAAATTAATTACACAGCATGGTAGAATAAAAGATTAGTAAAGCTGTTCTTGTCTTGTCTCCATGTAAGAGCACCTCCCTTAAATATGTTCCTTTCGAAATCTGAAAAAGAATGACACAAGGGCAAGAGATAATAAACCGATGAAACTGCTCTTAAACTGTCATTGTCATTAATTTAAAAGACAATACTATGCAGCATAAAACTGCAGCACCACAAATGGATACTTGAAGAGAGATGCAGTAAAAAGAATATGTAGGACTGGAAATATCCATTGGACACCTGAGACAAGTTGAACAAACAAATTGCAGGGCAAGTAGTCCATGAGCATGCCTGCCTGGGCATGCTTTTTTCCACTGAAAAAGCATGTGCTTTATTTCACAACAAAATTTGTAACTGACAGTATTATTGCTTTCAAGATTTCAAACAGATTTTTGTTAAGTGAGTGTTATAATGAATGAGCTCGTGTCCACATGTGCAACATAGTTGTCAAGAATTGGGTGTTACAAACACTTCAGATTGAAATCATGTAGAGTTAGTGCCTTCAGACTGAAACTTTGGGAAAACATATCTAATACAGACACACATAAATCTGATAATGGCATTTAAAAATTGGGGCAGTATAATGATAATTATGTCTTATGTTAATTTTGTTCCAGTGAAATTTAGTTTTTACTTGTCTGGTAGGTGGAATAGGAAAATGGAATTTTTCCAGATCTATTCTGGTACAAGTTAAACACTAAACAACTTTGAAAAATACATAGCTAAATCATATGAAACTATGTAACAAACACAGCTACTAAATTTTGATATAATATGCAAAATATCAAGATGCAAGGATAAACATTTGAGTAAGAGGGCAGCAATCTTGTAGTAAATAAAAGCATCAAACTCTTATCATCAAGTCACCAAAATTTCATAATGTATGATAAAACGTGTCAATAGAAAATAACTTTCCTTACTTGTGGCAATATTGGTCACAGCTACTGACTTCTTTATTATGACAATATTCAAAATGATGATAAGGGTACCCTGTGACATAATTTTAAGGAAAGATGAACCAAAGTTCAATGATACATGCAAGTGGCAATAACATCTTCTGAAAATCAAACACTATGAATTCTAAGATGCATCATTTGACTAAATAATATGCTGAGTGTTGATATGACATGTTCAAGTGCTCAAGAACTGAGAGGATATAATGGTTAAGACCAAGAAAATTCAGAAAATATTCCATTCACTGTAAAGAAGTTTAAATGTTGGAACATCTCAACAAAACTTAAACAAAGGAGAATAACTTCAGATCTTTTCATGAGTCTGTTCATTGGTCATAGTGATAGCAATTATCTTCTATACAAATGAGTCTGTTCATTGGTCATAGTGATAGCTATTATCTTCTATACAAATGACAATTATATTAATCTACTGCACAGAATAATAGAGTATACAATCCCTAGCTTAGGCAGAAGTAACCTAATGGGCCAAAACATGCCAAGTTTGCCTGTTGGCAATGCTACTGTTAGAAATCGCATCGGATACTTGGCGGTCGTTCTGCTTAAAGTGTGACTGATGTTATTTCCCACTTTAGGTAATACTGGGTTTTTGTAAGGTGTATGTGGCTTGTTCTTGTAACCACTGTTGCACTTAAGGTAAACGAACACTTTTCAGTCGGGTTTTGGCAGCACGATACAATTTCTGAACTCCTCCGCAACCCACAGAATAGGATGGATCGTAGTAAATGCTGGCTAACACATTTCTCCATTAGGGCTTTTTTTTAATAAGTCCTCCACTCTTCACGGATGCTACTCTTATCTTCTTGTGGTATTTTCTTGGATTGTAATGCTTTTTGGTGTCCGACGAGCAATAGTTGTCGAGGAGGGTGTTACCGCTGGAGGAGAAGTTCCTGGAGACAAGGGTTTCCATTTCTTCATCAAATGGGGAAGAACGGGTGTCATATTGGGTTTTGGCAGGCATCATCAGCAACTGAGAACCCGAGGGTACTGGAGACGCGGTCACCGTCGCTACAGGTCGTAGTTTGGGGATGTAAGGTTGCGTCCTGGCCGCAGTGCCTCTTGCGCGTAGAAGCTGCTTTCTGGGGTCTTTTCTTGGGGCTTTTCTTTTTCTGGGGACTTTTTTTCTGGGGCTTTGACCTGGTCTTGACACGACTACTTTTTTTCTTCTGGGTACGTTGATGTCGGGGAGTGGCTTTTTTCTTGGGGATGACTTCGGGGGCATTGGGATCCCATTTTAAGAGGCAGCGAATGATGACACCTCCTAGAGAACCGCTACCTCCAGGTTTCAAACTGATTTTCTTTTTGGTTCGTGTGTCGATGCGGGGATCAGCCAGTTGCCTCAAGGCTACTTTGTTTCTCTCAGAAAAGAGTTTTGGTTTGATGTGGAATACGAATGATGCAGTGCAGTAATTAACGTGCTGTCACCGTAAATCATCGTAACACTTCTCTGAGACTGGCTTCTTAGACACGAGCACGTATTTGTGGATTTTTTCGCGAAGGTACGAATCAATTTGACGGGAAGATGACTGAAGGGACGTCATGTTGATTATGTGTGAGACAGACCAAAAGTGTACGAGGTTTTTATAGTTTTTTTTTTTTGTTAAGTCGACGGGGACGTGTATACGACAGTCCCTCCGTCTTCGCACCAGTGGTGAAACAGATGGGTATGAAATTGGAAAATATCAGGGAACGTGGGTTTTAAATCGACGAGTAAATAGGCGTGTGGGGTTTGAGTGGCATCGTCGTACGCATGTGTCAGCCAAGGAGTTCCTAACTGTTTGACTAACACTTGCAAATGATGTTTATGTTCGATCAAACCTTTGACAAATTCGGTTTGCCTGAACCGCTCAGTACAGCAATTAACATGTTAAAGGGATGGCGAAGATACAAGGCCTCCCAACTGGCACGATCTAAGTTTTCGTCGATGACTTTGAAAGTGGAGCAAGAGACAGCAGAGGTAGCCATAGTGCAGGGAATGTCACTTTTGAAACGAAGACTGACAAGGAAAGAGTTTTTATACATTTTTTCAGGACACATTTATTTCAAAACATTTTTAAAATGGAACACGAAAGACACAAAGGCATAAGAGCCAAATGGTTAAGTACATCGATAAAATACACATCAAAACGACCAAAGTGGAATATAAACAAGTCATTGTACAACATTTTTTTGTGACGAAGGTGTCCTAGGGACAGTTTGTAACGTTCTTAGAGGCTCCACACTTGGTACAGTCACACAGGGTCCTCCCGGAATAGCCTTTCGGGGATGGTACGTCACTGTAACAGATCGTAAAGAGCCCACAAGGAATCGGCTGATAAACGAATTCCCAGAAAGCAAGTCACTAAGACACACACCACAGGACGACCTAAATTCATTGGATACAGTGCTCGTAAAAAGAGTTGGTAATCCACCACAGTCTGAATACTGTCATTGATTTACTTCCACGGCAATTGTTTTGTCACTAATGATAAAGGTCATGTCATGGTAGCAAAGTTTTTATACCTCTTTGTGTCGGAGGTAATAAATGTACTTTTTGCACAGAGCTGATCGTACTCCGTCGACGTATCCAAACAGTTTAATCACTAACTCACACACCACACGTCGCACAGACGTTTCCTCTTGAACCAAGATTTGTTCGTGAACAAGAGTTTGGTAATCTTCTAACTCTTTTTCTGGAATTCGGTGTAGTATGGCTAACCTGTAATATGTAGGATGAAAGCAACCAAAGTCTTCTGGTCCTCGTCCAGTTGAACAATGCCTGACCACTGGAATGCTTTCACATGAATCAGTCCTCTTATAGAATTCAGGTATCAGTGATTCCGACATCGGTGACGTAACGGATGCAATTGTTCTTTGCGTTTCACTTGTATTTTGACCAACTCTTGGTAAATGCATTCTCTCAACTCCACAGACAAACCACAAATGTTCTCTTGTAAAGTATCCATCCAGAGATTACTGAGGTTGTGGCATGGTAGCCAGTTTTTATACTCTCTTTTGTTGGAAGTAATAAACATAGTGTCCTCCAAGAATAAGGAATATCTGGGTCGTGGCCAATAGCCTCGTTTATATTTGTGACTGACGTAGTGTCCTCCCATAATCAGTCTTCGTTTACTTTGGAAAAGAGCATAGTTTAAAAATGGAGAAATGATTTTGAGTTTGCATTTCACTTGTGTTTTGACAAACTCTCTGTAAATGCGTTCTCTCAACTCCACAGGCAAACAACAAATGTTCTCTTGTAAAGTATCCATGAAGAGATTACTAGAGTCCCACTAAAGGTAGATAGTGACAGTGCGGAGACCATCGTGCATGTTCCAGGTAAGCGGATTCTTTCTGCTCCCACTGGTGACGTGACACACCGCAACAAAAGCACTTGACTTTATCACCTTCGCCCAAGTAGATAAGTCCGGCTCTGGCTAATTCTTCGGGGGTAGGTCCTCCCAGATATTTAGGCCACTTTCCTTGGAAGGTTTGGAATCGACTTTCAAAGTCGCAGTATTCAGACAAACGCACGGGGAACGAATATTCTTCTTTCACAGTTTCATTTCGATGAGGGTACGGTGAAATCCTTCGTAGTTTGCTCAGAGTTGGATGACATCAGTAGGGTGGTAGCCGCTTTGTTTCATGTTGAGGATGACAAAGACAATGAAAACCAGTAGAAAGTCCACGATAACGAGTGGCATCCGTCAGGTTTGACATGCACAGCATCACTTTCCATGGTAGGTATTGTAGTAGTAGTAATTTCAAAGTTCCCATGATGTGGTACTGAAACACTGAGGTCATAGCGAACATGCCATCGCAAGGCACAGCATCGCACTCCACTTGAGAATCACTTAACTTGAATGGTGTCTGTTTAATAGTATTCATATTTCTCGCTTGGGGTTTGTAGTTACAATGAACTATCGGTCTTGGGCGTTTTCTCTTTTTATACTAGTCGTAATTAAGTCTCGAGCTTGCAAATCTTTTCTTTTTTATGCCTAGTTTTGGAAGTCTTCCTTTTTTCTTCCTGGACAACGGTATTATCTTCTCGAAGGTACCGTCATACCTGTACCGCAGTGTGATGGATGGAAAGGCCATAGAAGGGTAAGGACAGTGCGGAGACCATCGAGTATGTTCTAGAATATCTGAATCTTTATAGATACATCGATCCATACGCAACCCCAGGCCACAACTGAAACACTGTACTTCGTATTCCAGTCCAGTCTCAAGTCCCAAGTAGACAAATCCTGTTATAGCTAAAACATTCTAAGTATGTAATCCTTCCCTATCCGTGGGCCATTTTTCAAACGTTTCCAATTGACTGGCACAATCACAATAGTCAGGCAAGAAGACAGGAAAATTGTATTGTTTGAACTTGGAGTTCTCAGTGGGTCCCTCGATCGATTATTGCTGTATCGAAGGCATCCTTCTTGTTGGAAGCTATCTTCTTGGAACCACTTTTTTATACCAGCCAGTCCGTACGGCAAAGTGAAATGGTTGGGAAGTCGCACTCGCTTCTGGTACACGATTTGATACAGTTTTTCCAAACGCGTACTGACGATTTGGTGAGTGGCTAAACGTACAATCTTGTGAGGTTTGTAGGTGGTCACTTTAAAATATTGATCCTCTCCAGACTGCAAGACTTCTTTCAATACACCATACTTCACCATTTAACTGGTGCGATAATTGAGACTCAATCCTTTCACTTTACACTCCATGTGCACTTCTCCTTGGGGGTCCCGGTATTCGAAACCGTAATATTTGGGACCACCACTAGCAAACTTAATAATCTTCTCGTCGGGGTGCTCGTCCGTCCAGGCTTCTAAACGGTCTCCTTCAATGTCAAGGTGCCGGTGACCCAGGCGATCGATGTAGATGCAACTGTCTGTGTCAAAATACAGTACATGATCTCCTAACAGTTCTAAAGCTTCTTACAATTTTAAGCGAGTATGGGATGTCACGTAGGCCGCAATGATGACATTTCCAAATTCGTCGGCTTCTACAAAGTCCAGTTCTTCTTCGTAATTGACCAGGATCAAGTCTTCACGAACGACGTCCACGTGTTTCATGTATTTGGCTTTGTCGTGAATGATGTGGAAGTAGCGGGAAGGATCGGACCAATACTCCGTCTTGGGTAAACACGCTCGTTGTGCCATTTTGCTCCACAAGGAATTCAACATCACTTTAGGAAACGATCGCCTTCCTTTGTTTTTCTCTACGTGGTCTAAAGTATTCCTTCCTGCTCCAAGCATTTCTCTTTGACTTTCTTTTGGTCTTTGGGAATCTGGCACCAGGAAGGATATCCGCTGGCTTCTTGTTTCAGTTCAAAAAGGCATCGACGTAATCTGCGAAAATACTTTTATGAGTCTCGTCAAATTTGTGGTATTGTTCTGTCTTGGGAAAGTGATAAATTTCGTACACTTCTAACAGTTGGTAACCCAGGTCCAGAGCTGTAAACAATTCCACGCTGACCAACGTTCCCGTCAAGGCGTTTTCTTCCTGGGTGTGCTGACAAGGTTGGTCTTGCTTCCATGTTTCGGCACAAGTACGGCAGAAGGAAAACATCAGTTTTCCTTGGCAATGGTGAGGTAAAACGGGATGGTACAAGTCCGTGGGAGGAAAGACTTTACATTTAATCAATCCTTCGTATTGTCGAATGTTGTCCAGGTCTATGTGTTCCGTCAGCAATTGTGGGTGCCCTGCGGCAAAGTGACAATATTTGCACACGTAAGGATACAGCGAACATACGTCCAAGTATTTGATTTCTTCTCCTTTCTCCTCGTCGGCTTGGTACAGCAAACACGTGGCATTCGTTCGTCCTCCATACACACTGTACCGCGGGTTCAAAGGGTCGACCATCTTGTAACTTTCCACGATGCGTTTAAACTCGGGATCTGTTTTCAAACGGTGATCGTACTCGTGTTCCCACATATCCACCACTTGGTATCCCTTGCTGTTTTAACTTTAAGCGCCGCTGACAAGTGGCCTCGCACAAGTCTTCCATGGTACGTTGTAAAAGCTGATCTTTAGTGTACTGTTGAGGGTAGCAGATTGGACATCCGTGAAATAAGCAACCGTTAAACTCGTACACGATCTTGGGGTTTTCTAAGTCCCAACCATCCACCAAATACGTTCCGATGGTCTTTTCACCTCCTCCGTTTCGGGCACGTTGGATCCATTTGTCTTCCTTCTCGCACAAGTAATGTAGCCAGCGTAGGGCTTTGACTGAGTTTTGACGTTTGACAAAGTTGGTCGTTTGAGGGCGTATGACAGCCAGGGTCTTCTCGGGTATGAATCGTTTGCGGTACACTAAGTAACACGCTTTGGCAATATGCAGGCTTTTTTCAAAGGATCGATCCCTCCGTGCTCCATGAACAATCCTCGAAATTTTCCACAACATCGCCGCAAAATGTCCACGTCGGAACGACAATACTTTAATATTTCTTCCTGAAAGTCGAAGTGGTCCGAGGCGTGGGTGTGCTACCAAGCGTAGAAAGGTTCTCATTGTTCGGTGCGCATATTGTTGGGTTCGTAGTAGTGAGCCTCAGGCAAATGGGGTAGAACGGCGTGTTGATTGACTTCGGTATTGAAAAAGTGCGGAAAATAGCCTTTGGCCATTTCTGTCATTCCAAACGTTTCAGGCATTCGACTCAAAGGCATGTCCAAGTAACTCATCGAATCTTTAAACTGCACTTGTCCCACTTGCATGGAAATGATTTTGGCTCTGTTCAAAGTCACTTTAGGACGTTCGGTGCTTTGTTCCGTATAGTATTTTATTGGCATAGCGATGGCAATCTCCGTAACGTTCGATGTCCTCTTGGCTTCACGCTTCGTCGATGGGGTCTAAGATGTGTTGGGAAAATCGGTCAGCGTGTTAGGTCCTCTGAAGGTAGTACTTATAAATGGTTACTGGTGGTGGACTTTGGTTTAACGTAGGCTCTCTGGGTCTGGATTCTAGCTCACTCATGTCATCTCCAAAATCACTGGCATGGATTTAATCCAAGACTTCAGCTACTGTGCGAGACAATAGGTCACGTTTCTGCCTCTTGCTTTCTTCTCCTTTCTTCACGATATGATGCGATCGTTTCATCTCGATTGCAAAATGTGAAATGACTACATTTTAAACACATCGACCCCTATATATGAATGTAAGGTCAGTGTCTTCCTATGCAAAAGGTCAATGTCTTCCCTCAGAGTATTCATTTCACTCTCAATCCTACCAGAAAGATGGAAAACGAGAAGAAAGTGAGGAAGAAGAGGAAAAATCTGTAACAGTGAAGAAATTAAAAATGGAGAGAGCGAAAAAACAAAGAAGAAAATTGACTCTTTAAAGTGATGTGTTGTGAAATTAGATTGTATATTGTTACCAGATAATATACCAGAAAGAAAAACGTGTCTTTTGGTTTTGATTTTTATAATAAGGGTCTACACTCATGCACTCACATACGTACATCATGGAGATAAGAGCGATTTTGAGTTTTAATTGATTCTGGCAAACATCGACTAGTCTCTTTTCAAGAGAGATGACTGGCCCTGAAAAGAACCGTTGGGTGTTAAAACAAACTCAGGAACGGGAAGTAATGAGCTTTAACTGCCTTATCCCTTTGCCACGGCCAAGACCTACTTTTGGACCTGCTACTGTTGATGATTTGGTAGAGATCACAAGGAATGGTATCTCAGGCGTAGTAGGTGTGTGGACGTAATTGGACTGTTTGGCCCGGGAAGGTCTTTTTCTCTTGGGTCGTATTAAAGAAGTCAGATTTGTTTCAGACTCCTTAACTCTGCCAAAATGCCTAAAAGTACTGTCACCGTTTGACTTTCAGCGTCCTCCTCTTCTCTGCTTCTTCTTCCTGTCGTTTTCTTCTTGCCTCTTCTTCTTCTCGCTGTTGCTGTTCAATGAGAAAAGCTTGTTCTGCTTCTTTCTGTTGTTGCAACAAAACAAAAAAAAATCTCCAATTCTTGTTTCTGCCTCTGTTTCAAATCCTGTGCGTACGATAAGGAAGGAGAAGGCGGTGAAGGTGCTGGTACCTGAACAAATTCTTGTGAAGAAGAGAGAAAATCCACTAAATTCCAATTAAAATCGTTCTCTTCTGGAAGTAAAACTTTGTTTGCTTTGGTAATCGCTGATATACCATCACTTCTCGTCTTCACGGCCGGTGCACCCCAATTCATCGTCTTCGTAGATTCCGTCATGTTCTAACTCTGTTGCAGTGATTCACTGCGCACAGATGCTAGCGCACCTATATAGGGAGTGTGGTGTTACAGGCAACTGTCTTCGGATTGTAAGACAGAATCCGAACTGTGACTGAATTTTGTAACGCGTGTTAGAATTGGTGAAAAAACTCAATCAGTTTCGATCCGCTCTTCCACTATAAATAACCGCGGTTCACCTCATGCCATTCACCTGATCTCGTCACAAAATGTGGACTAACGTAGAATCGTCTACCCTCCTATCGTCGACGCTGTTCAACACTGACTATCCCATGTATGTCAAATCATCATAGGCTATCACCCAGATAACCGAGACAACCCTTTGGAAACGAAAGATCTATGTGGAGAGACAAGGCTGTCATGTCTGAAGAGAGTCTTAATCTACTGTCCAGAGGTCAGACGAAATTTGAGGAAGAGAAGAAGATCCGTGCG
This sequence comes from Megalonaias nervosa, assembly GCA_016617855.1. NCBI lineage: Eukaryota > Metazoa > Mollusca > Bivalvia > Unionida > Unionidae > Megalonaias > Megalonaias nervosa. The sequence goes on from JAECUM010095434.1 coordinate 215,089, forward strand.
ATGCCCTCTGTGTTAACTGAATGGTGTTAACAAAACAACCAAAGTCCCTTTTCAGGGTCACTCCATTGCCTCCAAAAGATATTCTCTTGCTTAAATTTTTTTTTGTCGATTTTATGTGTGATAGATTGATGTTCATCAATCTATATTTGAATAATATGTCTATGTCTCTGTCTATGTCTCTAACCCTGTCTCTAACCACGTCTCTTTGTCTATGTCTCAATTTGTCCCTAGAGTAACGCGTATTCAGTTCACCCCCTTGCCACACTGTTCCGCTCGATTGAGGTCATCGATTTGCAGCATTGTTGCCAGTGTCCAGTACCGTGACGTCACTCTTCAATTCCTATATCCCGTATACAGACCCAATCCGTGTTAAATTTTCCCTTGTCCGTATACAGTCCCACCCATGTTAAATTTCCCCATGTTAAATTCCCATTGTCCGTATAGTACAAACACCCAAATTTAACATTAAAGTCCCATTGTCCTTATAGTATCCCCATTCACTACTGTCAAGTTCAGAATTAAAACTCTAGCGTATCTCATGAGTATATTTATGCCTTCCTGTTTAATTAACACATTCATCTATATATGTACCAGCACATGGACCGATGCATCTTTCGGTGTTGTGCTGAACCTGATAACATAAAATTGAGCTGGTGAAATATATAGTTTGCGATGTTCTAAAATTATTATGATAATTGCACAGGAATTTTTATGGCTGAACAGTTTCATGTAATATAAGATATCGTGGAAATGCTTCTTTTTCTGATTAATGTGTATTGGTTTTGCGGTTATAACATGTTCGGTTTTGATCGGAAAATTTCATAGTTATATTCAATCTTGTAAAAATGTATATGAAATATAATCAATCCCATTCAATATCACTTTAACTTCATGACATCAGTGTGACTAACTTGACGTATTTCTTAATAAAAAAAAAAACTTGATCCGTTTCAAAAAGATCAATTAAGGTACGGTTCTTTTATCTCGAATTGACTAAATTGTTATATATATATATATTTAATTTAATTGTTTGTCTGTTTCAATTTTTTTTTGTTCCATTACATCTTCTTGTAATGTAACACTGTTTACTGGACTTGACCTTGTCCAAAACTGAGTTCACTTCTGTTTGACCTGACTGACTTTTTGTATTGTGTTTTATTTCATTAGTTCAGTTCCTTCTCCGATTATTATGTTTAGTGATCACAAGACCCTTACTTTCATCAGCAAGATGAAAAAAAAAAAAAGATATTATTAAGGTCAGGGTTTGGGGATTCCAAAGTGAATTTTATAGGGTATTATGTTTTAAATAAACAAGGCTCTTTAAATCATGCTTGAAAGTTATTTTCCATTAGGTAATGGTTGTATTTAGAAAATGCTAATTTGTGACCTGAGGTCAAAGAGAGAACTATTTTATCTTGTGACTGTCAGAATTTTACTAGTTGTGCTTTAACATCTGGCACTTTAAGTTGTATTATGTTGTTTCCAGTTTGGGCTGAATTTTATTTTCTTCACGTTATTGAATTCAAGTGATTATTTTCTCTGGAAATACAAAAGTGCTCTGACAAAATTCTTGGTTAAGACATTTGCTGGAATTTATACTGAATTCAAACCTGGAATAATATTTCTGTGATTAAACAAGAGACTGTTGACATATCAGTACGGCGCAGGCCATAACAGACACGTCATCTTCAATTTTATATCTCTTAGGGACTTGAACTGAATTTTATTCAGGACTTTACTTTACTAGGAGATGTGTCTTTAATTCTTGGATTATTTTTGGATTTAATTCGTAAAAGTGTAAGTTCTTTTTTCTTATTTTTCACTTTGTATTCCAGGGAAATAAATTTATTTGTTAAATTTTACAAAGCTTGTTGTCTTCACTCTTTTCTGTTACTTATTTTAAGAGCATAGACTCGTCACAAAATAAGAAATTAGTCATAGCAAAGTAAGATCCGTTTGGGGTAGCATTTAATTTAGGATACTGAATGCAGTTTAAGATGATAGATCGATGAGTTTGGAATATGTGAAATAGTTTGTATTATCAAAAAAGTTTCAACTATTGAATAAATAAATACAAATACACAAATTATGCAATTGCTTTGATCCAATGTATACCTGTCTTCCCTGACCGAAGCTCGTGAACGTCCTAGCTATCACTGTTTACATTACTTAGAATTATGTTGCATCATAAAGTTGTTGTATACCAAACCGGACGCAGAAGTGGGACAAGTCGGACACAAACAACAACTATGAGCTAACCGAACCGTACTCATACAACTCGAATCAGGTATTTAAAATTAAGTGAAACGAGAAAATTAGTCGCAATAAACGTCATGAAAATAAACTACGTTATATACATTTATTACAGGAACATGTAAGATTGAATACGAAAAACCAGTACGATTTCTCTGAAAAAGATGCACTTTTTATTATGTCTTATGTTACATGAAACAGTCCAGCCTTTGATATTCTTCGGTAATTGTCAAATATGCACAGATTACGTTAAAAGATCGCCCAATATATTGTACGAATTAACCCCCCACCCTCCACCCCAGTCTCCCCGTATCGCACAGGACCGGAAGCGATACCAAAGATTTTGAGCTGGGATAAATACGATACTCATTCCCGTCTTCGAGGTCAATCCTACGGATCATACTTTGAATGTCTGCCGCTAGTACCATTCTGACCACTCTATTATTTAGGAAATAATGATTGACGGAGAAGTTCCGACTGCAAGGAACTACTTTTTTATTCTACAAACAATAGAGTCGTAGAAATATTTGAAGTTGGGGTTTGTTTTTTTTGTTTTTTTTTGTCTTTCTTGTTGTTGTTCTTTTGCCGAGAACTTTCCGGCGAACAAAATGTACGATTTTGTTCTGTAAATTATTGTGCCGCCATATATTCAAGGCATATTCTTGTATCACAGAAGTAGCCGAAGACTTTCCGATTGATACAATACAGTAAGTGAAGTATAACATATATATCATCCTCCTCTCATACCCAAGCCCAAAGAAGTCATTCAGAAATGCCATATCAAATGATTCGTAATCAACAATTTCAACAGGCAGTATTAGTTGATTAATACATTTGCTCGCGGATGGAAATATCACTTCGGCACATTGGATGGTTGGGTTCATGTTGAATCAAAGAAGTGTTTCTCTGGATGCCCCTGTTGCGAATTTGAGAATTCTCTCTATCTTGACCTGTCCCAGTCTTCCAGCTGAAAAGAAAGCAATAGGAACGTAGTAATGATGTTCGCACATGACGTAATATTTGCATGTTAGTACTATAACGTAATATTTCAACTGTCATTATTGATGTAAAGACAAATTTACTAGTACGCTTATCTTTCGTCGTAAAGGTAAAATGAGCATAATAATGTACAAATTATTGGCATAAACGTGTTGGGCATTTGTAGTTTCAGTGTTCTGAACAGATTTATTCATAGTGCGTGACGATTATCAGGGTCATATACTTCTGCTAATTCGTATAGTTGTCTTGTTTTGACTTTAAATATTTGACACCATCGAGGTACTATTAAAGTTATAAACAATATATATTCAAATCAACTTGTGAGACTTATATACATCTCATTTATGTCATTTATACTGCCATTAGTTTTTGTTTCGGATTTGTCTTTCAAATGTAGGAAATTATAAATATATAAAGAACAAAGAAGGAATGTTTAATTTATAACAAAGAAGATTTATAACTAATAGTGTACATTATTAGACGTTGAAGTTCAAGTGAGACACTGGGATAGTCTTCTTCTTGAATTGGGCTGCATGCTAGGTTCGGTAATTGGCAGTCTGAGATTTACGCTGCTCGCGCTTCTGCACTGTCTCTGCAATTCTCTTCTGTTCAAAGTTTGTAGCTCTAATATGGGACTACGCCCGTTGGGGCGATCCTGTGTGAGATCTTCCCAAGACTCAGGGTCAAATGTTCAAACGTTTCAAAGGTGACTTTATGGAATCTCTGAAACGTTTCTTCTTACCATCCTGAGCTTGATGTCCCTCCTTCAGCTCGCAGTATAACATCATTGAAGAGAAACAGATTTCCACGGGTAACAACATATTTTGAATTATATGAGTGTCATCTGAATGCCTATAAATTTAACTTCAGGTTCTTTTCTACGTCTATGGTTTGCCCTACTTGTTTTCTGTCCTCTGCACACAGACATGGAGAGCTGATGTCAACTCCATCAGTATATCGTCTGCATTAATGGTGATATCTTTATCTCTAACTTTTAGACCAAGAGACGATCCTGACATATCCATATGTCTTTCAACATGAGCTATCAGCGCCTTCAAAAAAAAAACCTCCTACAAAAATCCCGGACTTTATTATAATTTTCCTCATCGAGCAATATGGAAATTCACTTAAGCTGTATGAAATGATCTAACTGGTCATTTCCATTAGTTTTGATTCATATTAAACACCAAACCAGTAAACAATATTTCATTCTCATTCAAATGGCCAGTCTATGAAGAATCATTCTAATAATCAGATGTCAGATGTTACAATAGTGTTGTGGAGATCAGAGCAAGGGATTATTTATTTTGAAGATTCGTTTCAATCCGTAAAGTGCTCATTCACATTCTCATTTTGGATTTATTCATGATTTGGGGATTTATGTAAACTCATTCAAAGATATTCTGAATTACAACATTCAGGTATATCAGGACATTAAAGACTTGCAGAAATCAGGAAATCTCTATATTTTTGGACTTGTGCTTAGGACACTTATAAATATTTAAGAATTAATTCACAATATTTTTAGTGCATTTTGATTTTTCATTTTCATTGTTTAAAAATAAATTTCTTCTTGATTTTACTCTATTTGTTGGTATCACTTTCTTTCTGTTACATATTTATAGACCAAAGAGTCGTAACAGCTGATAAAATGTGGGTGTGATCATGCACATTAAAAAATAATTTAAGTTACTGAATTTCTAAAATAATGGCAGGCCCGGCCCAAGGGCAAGGCAACGAGGCAACCGCCTTGGGCCCCGCCGCTTCTCCGCAATGCAGTTCTTTTGCTTGGGGCCCCGCGCTCATCCCTTGCTGCTTTGGGCCGCGCCCATCCTAGGGCCGGACTGAATAATGGTGTTTCTAAGTTAACTATGGGAGCTGAATTAGGACTGTGAGTCATATAAGTTGAAACGCTTTCTAATCAATACTAATATGCATGATAGGGCTTGAAAATACTTCTGGTACGATTATATAGTACTGTAGTACTAGGATAACAGTATATAGTATTATATAGTGTAGCACATGAGTACGTATGGAAACTTGTACACGTCATATCAAAGAGGTACAATGTATGCATGAAATGAAAGCATCATAGGGTCTCATATGGTTCGTCGTGTCATGAGATCAGTTTGTGTTCACAGAAGTTCTACACTATAACTAATTATGTTGGTCGCGTAAAATATGTTCATACTATATAAAAAAAAATTACGCTTAACCTTGACTTGTGTTTGGATTTTATTCAGCTGTGCTTTATTCATATCAAGAACTTAAGTTTGTGACTATTTCCAACGCAATTGAAACCAAAATCAAACAGAATGATAATCAGATCGCTGGAACATATTCCTAGAAAACAGAGAAATCGTACTTTATTTAGAAGAAAATTAAATATACTGATTCCTATTTTAGGTTAAGTATCAGTAATGTCTGAGAAGTCAGTAAATAGTGTTAGTGTTGTGTACAGCATTGAAAGACCATTGTTTCTGATGCGTTGTATACGTTGTCATTGGAAACACAAACCGACTTTGAGATGTCCCTGGCAGTTGCTAAAGGCGGCATACATTGAGTGTGAAAATACAATACCTTTCGAGCGATTTATTTCCTAAAAATATAGCTATCTGCTAGCGTAAAACTGCATTTTACTCACCAATGTTGTTGTGGATTCAACATCTTTATCTTCTCCGCTGCTTTTCACAACAGAAGTACTTTGAGATGAATTTGACTTCTGTCGTGGTGTTGTATTGACTTGACTTCTATAGAACTCGAAAATTCCCATTCTGGAATTGCCAAGTGCTAAAATCGGAATGTCTTGCATTAAAGGCTATGTCATACAGTTTTCGAGTTGTGTGTGTGTGTGTGTGTGTGTGTGTGTGTGTGTGTGTGAGAGAGAGAGAGAGAGAGAGAGAGAGTCAATTATGAAACCTCGTAAATATTACATAAACACACTTAGATTCCGTTTCGAAAATAGATTTCAACACAAGATAATCGTGAAATATTTATTTTGTAATGTTATAATTCAGCTTCACCTTCCATTGTTCTACTACATTTCAATGAACTAGTAACACTAATGTGCATTATATACTATAAAACAAGAAAGGGAATGTTGTATAGTTGAAATATGTATCAATCTGAACATATTTTGTACATTATTATTCACGTTTGTAAAAGAAATCATGGAATGAACCTCACCAGTGGAGCCACAGACGGCAAGAAAAATTCGTCCTACTTTATTCCATTCACCTTCAGGTTCGACAAATGCATTGTTTCGACACAGAATGTGATGTTTTGTCTCCATTAGAATCTTTATACTGGAAAGAGGTACTAGAAGGAAATGCGCTTCCTACAATACAAAACAGTACAATATATTACTGCAGTTTGTTGCACTGTACAGTACGATATGGTAAGGTACAGAACAACACAGAACTGAACAATAAAAATACCATACGACCGTATCATATCGTACTATACAATACAATACAATACAATATGATATAATGCAATACAATATAAAGCAGTGTAAAACAATAACATTCATCTTAAACTAATTAATAGATCATAACACATATAAAATACTATCTAGATCTAGGAAGCTCTTCAAAAGAGTGGATAAAACCAACAGATAGGAATAAAACGGACAGCAAGCGGGCGATGTGCGCTTGATCTCATTAACCTGCCTTAAGGTAGTCTTTAGGCCCATATTATAGTGTATATTGGACCTATACAGACGAGAGATTCCATTTGTGTATCCCAAATATTTTAAAAGAGCTAATAACATGATGCAGCATATGGTCATGCATTTATTGATGGAGTGGCTCTTGAGAAGATATTATTTTAAACATATTTTGCTTGTCCAAATTTTACCCCAAAATATAGTGGCCATGCATGATCGTCACACGATTTATGTGCAATTAAAGGCCATTTATGTAGGAATGAGCCATGCAAAATGTGGATAAAATCGATTGTAACAATTCTTGAACAAAAAAATCGAAAATGGAACCGACAGAGAACTATCGATATTCCCCCATGTCGGCCAATTCTGCGTGCCGGGTAATTGTGCGCAACGATACGACATTTATGTAAACATTAGATCACGTGTTATTTTTGGTCAAAAATCCATTATGTTTCAAGAAAGAACGATCGTATTTTAATTAAGGAAAGTGATATTCATAAAGTGTACAAAAATATCCCACATTTCGACTCGAAATGCATATGAAAATGTGATTTCTAAATGTCAACATGAAGACCCACTCCATGACCTCCATGAACCTGTAACCCAGAAAATCCTATTTACTATGTATCTTTTAGAATCATACAAATAAATACATCCTATAATAGATGGCAACGTATACCTTAAAGCAATTCTGCATCTTAATCCAAGTTTCAATTTTGCAAGAAGTTGTCCCACACGTACAAATTAGTCTGCTACCCAACGTGTCAACTTGCCGCTAGAACGGGATTCTCAGGAAATTCCCCGGCGTATAGTCTGTTTCTAAATTCTGTAGTAATTTTTCCCCATAAACATGACGTTGTAAACACATTACATTCTATTAATTGTTGTTGTCTTCCACATAATAGCTTCTTTTTTTTATATAAAATGTTGAACTTTACTAATTTTTTACAAGATCGGTTTAGTTTGCTTAATATCTCTTGTCATTTGTTGGCATTGTTACGTTGAATTTTGTAAAACTAGCTATAAACCTGACCTGAAATGCTGACAAAAACAGTCCAAAGTAATGTACTTCATTTCCATTGCCCGATGGATAAACACTACATCTTTTCAAAGCTGTGCGCAGAATAGGCCGACATATCGCGAGACATGAAAACACGGGGGTGGTATCCCGTGTGTCCAAAATTAATATTATTTTGAACAGAATATTCTGGTGATAATTGCCTCTTTTCAAATGGTAAGCATTGCAGTATTTTATTTTCGTGAATCGGTCGAATTCGGTACGCGTTTTAGCTTCAGTAATGGAGACAGAAACCTTAAGTGTACAGAAATGCCCGACAGCATTATATATATTGCAGTTGCAAAAACAAAGAAGCAAACAACAGTAATAGCCGTAGTATCAATCCGTACAAAAGGAAATACGCATCATTTTATGGTATATACTGCTCCTCACAATATAGTCTCCATGCACGAGGAATAATGACCTTTGTATCTATTATCTTTACTTTTTTAAATGTAAATTTAAAATTTCAATTTATTGCTATGTATCATTCAATAGATAAAGATTGCTTACGTAAATCATCCAATAACAGTTCTCCATCATGGAGGGAAAGTATATCACCGTGTCGTCTATTTCTTCGGAATTTATTTATTGGTATGTGCGACCTAAAATATATTTTAAAGAAATAATAATATAAAGTTATCAACATTACATTACCTAAAACTCACAGAGGTATCTATTATAAGCCAAGAAGTCTCCATATAATTCAAAAACGTTTTACATGTGGTCCAGTTGAAGATGGTAAACATTTTATTGTATTTTAATTTATTTTAATCAAGAAGCATATTCACAAAACGTAATATTTTTAGGGGTTTTTGGATCTTAAAGTTAAGACTGTAAAGACATAAGTCATTGCTGCACAGTTATTAATTTAGTCACAATTGTCAGTACAAAAGCTGCATGCAAGTTCATAAAATTACAAGCATTGTTGAACATATAGTTTTCCCATTGCTAAGGGTAATGATACTTTGTGCATTACATGCTGTATGTAGATCCAATATCGTGTAAAGTATTACAAGGTACCAGTATATCCATCATGGTCTTGAAGACTAAAACTATTCTATTTTATTCTATTCAGAATAAAGTGTTCTTAAATAGAGTACAAGCATGACACGTACTGTGTTGGGTCACGTCTAATGGCAATAAAATGAGTTTACGTCATTTTCAGTAACACAAAAGCGCCTTGGGGCAATATCGCACACATCGGTTATAGAATCAAAAACAAACAAGCAACTAAAGACTATTTCCCCTCATCAAGGCTAATTACGGTATTAAATACAGTATACTAAAATTAAATGATACACAGTATATATGTATGTATGTATGTATGTATGTATGTATGTACAGTCACAGAGAGAGAGAGAGAGAGAGAGAGAGAGAGAGAGATGTGCTCAAATGATTAATTATAACTGAGATAATCCAACTACAATTTTGATATAACTGGGATGTAGATTTTCTCCTGATTTCTTGCTAACATAGACCAGTGTAATTTGGTTCAGACGAACAAATAAATAAGCCGAGAAGTTAAGTCCTTATCAGAAAGGTGAATTGTTCTTTCTAAGGAATGTCGTTAACTGGTTTTACTTCAGAATAAGAGAGATTTGTCTGAGCAAAATGTGTACATGTACAAATCTATCTTACTTTAATATGTAGATCCGTCACGTACACATTTGAGCAAAATGTGTACATGCACAGATTCCTTTTGCTTTAATATGTGGATCTGTCACGCACAAACTGTGTACATGTACAAGTTCATGTTATGTTGATGTTGTATTCTGTCGGCAGCTATCGCCCATCGTAATGTTTCTGTGTGATGGTACTATTTTTACCCAAGCCGAGATTTGAATCACAGTCCTTTAGACCTGTGACCCCGCGAGATACACCTATGCCGAGAAGCCGTAGCTACTTAAACTCTAACAATAAATTATATAAGCTTTACGTGCGTACTAGCAGACCAAATTTATAGTTCGCTGATAGTATGCCTGAAAACTATTTCCTCAAATAAAATGTAGCATTGTTCTGTTATTTAAGACCTGGGCAAAATTTGAGTCATTATCTTGTGTTCCCTGTCTCCGTCGTCTTACTGATCTAGTGAATGTTATTTTTCAACCAAATACTTAATGTAGAATTGCCTGGACTAAGCAGACAGAGCACGATCTCCATATTGTCATCAATAATTATCTTGCTTGCAAATAATACTCTAAATTTATCTATGGTCCAGATCCGTCAATGTATCTATATAGTACTGAAGACAAAGCTGGAGAGTTTGTAAATTACTTCCATAGTGGGACCCGGCAGACACTTGAATTTATCCAATATACATGAACGTATTCCTTACTTGATCAATCACCAGATAAATATATTAATTGATTACAAAAAGGGATTTTGTTTGAATTAACTGCGAAGACAACCTGTGCACCAAAGCAATAATGTCAAACTGGCTAGACAGGATCTAGTTATGTACAAGTTATATATATATATATATATATATATATATATATATATATATATATATATATATATATATATATATACACACACACACACACAAACGGAGCAGACTGGGTCTAGTTATGTACAAAATATTTCATATATTTTCAAAGAGAAATAGATCAGTGCTTCTGCTAAAAGGTACTTAGTAAAACAGTAAAGAAGAGGTATCAAGATTAAACTTCTGCTGCATCTATTATTTCAATAGGATTGGATGACATCGATTTCCGGTTACATCTTCAACTACGAAGTAACGTTTATCCCTCATTTTCCTGGAAATGTCACATGAACGATGATAGCTGTTTCAGGAAAAAACTGTTATTATTAGTTCCTTTTCCCATATTGTGGTCCAATTTTCATGAAAGAAATGAATGGTAATGTGTCTTTTTTTAACCCATTACAATCAAATAATACAAAAATTCGAACAACCATTTTCTTTATTAGAATCACATAATACAATAATTCTAACAATGATCATCTTTGTTAAAGTTATATGAATTTAAATTACAATTTTTAAAAATCATACTTTCTAAACATTCCTAAAATAAATTACTACACCCAATGCTTTAATTCTTTTCTTCAAAGTGTAGGAGTAAAGATCACATACCTAATTGGCATGTATAGCATAGGAGTGTCACTTCATTTTTATGTTACTTTTTTTGCACACTGGTCATATCCTGGTTTTGAATATCAAATATGGAGAGATTTCTGTGTGATTTTATTACAGCGAGTTTCATGATGAAAATCATGAAAATTTAACATCTCGCAAAGTAAGAGAGTATAATAACGTGTCACCAAGTGCCATCATCGTGAAGTTAAACATGCAGTCATTTCCAAAATATTAAATTCATGACAATTTATCAACATGGACATGCATTGTTAGGTTCAGTTTAAATTTAACGGAAATTCATTGCGGTAGCAAAGTCAAGGTAGAGATATCGGATATTACCATAAGATCTTAAACTGTATTTTCCATTTCTTCCTTTTCTGATGAGGAAATCATTTTTAAAATTCTGCCAAATCAACCCAAACAAAGCCAACTAGGTTATTTCTCTCTGACTAAAAACTATTGTCTTTGACCGAGCAGTTACAAAATTTCAGCACCAACATCACATGGTAACTGAAATAATTTTAAGGTAATTGACCGATTCTTTTACCTTAACGTCTTTAAAATTAGATAAATAAATTAGGATTCAGTTACTCTGCATAATTAAGGAGTCTTTTGTTAGTAGTTACGTTGTCAGGAAAAAAGTTTTAATCCTGTGTCCAAGAAACCAAGAATGTTTAAGACCTTTGAACAAGCATCCATTCAATACTAATTTAAGTACGTGGGATACTTTGCGTATTTTATATGAATAAAATGATACAAATTATTACAAAGTTTTTTTAAATGTTAATATCATGATGTTGTTGCAAGCGTTTATCTAGGTATACCGGTCTTAACTTTATGTCGGATTTAAGAGAGTTAAGAGTTGCTATGCTTCCCGAACGTGGCTAGTGAACGCGCGTTGCAAGAACGATAACTCTGCAGTTACTCTTTAAGGGAGGTAAATCATGTTATCGAACTGGCCCAGTGCAGTAACATTCAGGGGTCAACACAGGAAATACCTTTTTTAATGATGTATGGTGGGGATGCTCGTCTGTCTATCGACGTAGCACCGTGGAGCCGATATAAACATATTCTAAGCTAGACGATTACAAGACAGATGATTTAACAACATTTCAAGAAGCATTCGAGTCAACAAACAGAAATGTTCAAAGGATTAAATGCTAAAGAACCGAATTCAAAGTAGGCGATAATTTTTGGGTATATTCACCAGCCAAGAAGCCAGGCCACTCTACAAAACTAGTACACCTGTGGAGTGGTCCACATAGAATAATTGCGAAAACGTCACCAGTGAACTATCTGATTGAGATTTGTGATAATAAACAAACTACATAAATTGGGCACTAGATCCTGTATTACGCACTATTTTACGAGATATGCATTACAACTATGTTTCTGTGTGATGTGAATTAGCATGCAGATCAAAATAATGCTATGATTTTAAATTGTACACCACATCGCTGCTTCTATATACTGTAACACAGTACGCAAGTTGAAATCCATCATCGTTCGAAGTTGTGTATTGCATCACTGGGATGATGTGGTGTGTTCAGCACTACACAATTACTGTTTTTACCCATGCCGAGATTTGAATCACAGTCCTTGGACCTGTGATCCCGCGAGATACACCTATGCCGGGAAGCCGTAGCTACTTAAACTCTAACAATAAATTATATAAGCTTTACGTGCGTACTTGCAGACCAAATTTATAGTTCGTTGATATCATGCCTGAAAATTATTCTGTTCAATGAAATATAGGATTGTTCTATTATTTATGATCTATGCTAAATTTGAGTCATTATCTTGTGTTCCCTGTCTCCATCGTCTTACTGATCTAGTGAATGTTATTTTTCAACCAAATACTTCAGGTATGGGCCAAGTTATGTACAAACCTAGTAGACAGGTCCTATATGTACAAAATATACATATATAAAAGGAGTAGACTGAGCCTAGTTATGTACAAAAATATTCATATATTTTCAAGGAGAAGTAGATCAGTGATTCTGAGGAAAGATACTTGGCAACAACAAAAAAAAAAAAAAATAAAAATAAAAAAAAAATAAAGAAGGGATATCAAGATTAAACTTCTGCTACATCTATTATTTCAGTTGTATTGGATGACATCGATTTCTGGTTACATCTTCAACTATGAAGTAACGTCTGTCCCTCGTTTTCCAGTTAATGTCACATGAACAACGAAAGCTGCATTTGAAATACATACCCAAGAATTGAATTCTTTTCTTCAATACGCAGGAGTTAAGATTACATACCTGATTAGCATGTATAGCCGACAGGAGTGTCATTTCACAAAAGCTTTTACATTTTGAAATCCCGTTGGTCGAAAAAAGTCTAATTCAGAAGTAATCATAGACATTTCTTTTGTCAAGAGCAGTAATTATCTCAGTTAAACGTCTAATTATTTATGCAAAGAAGTTTTAGCGCATAATGTATAATTGTTGTTGTTGTTAAGGGGTTTAACGCCATTTTTCAGCACACGATAGGCTATACATGGAGGCCAGTATAACTGGTGAAGGAAGAACCCGGGAAAAGCCCCGAAAGAGTCAACGGCCCTCTGGCAAACTTTCTCAAATACCCACAGTCATATTTGTAAAATGTTAATTCAAATATTTGTTCCATTCGGCGAACTTCTGTTTAAAATGTGTAACACAAACATACATACATACATACATACATACATACATACATACATACATACACACACACACACACACACACACATACATACATACATACATACATACATACATACATACACATACATGCATACATACATACATACAAAATACATACATACACACATACATACATGCATACTGTTACGTATATGTAATTAAATTATTTGTGTGTTAGTTTTAAATTTCTTTTTATTTTAGTTTTGTTTCATTACATTTTATTGTAAGGATAATATTTTACTGGATTTGACATTTTTCCCAGTAAATTTAGTTCAGTTCTTTCAGCCTGATTAAAACGTAGTAGATTGCTACATTATATTTTTAGCTGACCTAGTTCTTGACCTTAGTTCCGATTTTGTAAACATTGAGTGAAAATGATTGGTCATTACCAAGGTCATGTTCAACCCACGTGTTAGTCTGTTGTAAACAGTTTTATTTTTGAACTTATTTCCAGTGTGGGAATCTGATTCTTAGATAGGGCTATTCTAGCCTACGTGTAAATTGGCATTTTTTTAACTGCGCTGTTCAAGTTAAGTGACCACGTGAGCCATCATGTGATCTAAAATCGCGGGTTAAAACAGACATTTTTAAGTGGATTTGATCAGTCGTAAATATATACCTTCGGACTGAAGGTATTTGCCTTATTATTGCCATTTAAGTTGATTTTCGTATTTAAAATAATTTATTCACCCTGGAAAATACTCTTCTTCAACGAAATTCTTGGACAAAGGCATTCACTAAATTATTCGGAATTCAAAAGCCGGAATTATATTCTTGGTGGCTCAACAAGGAACTGTTGACACATCAACACAAACTGGTTATAGAGGACGTCATCGTCTTCCATATTGGAACTTCATCGAGATTCGAACTTGGATTCAAGTAGAACTTTTAGTGATAGGACTTACATTTTTGAATTCTAGGATTAATTGTTGGATTATATTCACAAACCGTAAGTCCTGTTTCATATTTTTAACTTGTTTTCTAGGGAAATAAATTATTTTGTTAAATTTACAAAGCATGTTGACGTCACTCTTTTCTTTTGTTACTTATGTGCGTGCCTACACGTAACAATACATACATGCACACACATACATACATACATACATACACACACATACATACATACATACATACATACATACATACATACATACATACAAACATACATACACACATACATCCATCCATACATATACACGCACATGCATACACACACATACACAAACACATACATACATACACACACATACATACACACACATACACACATACATACATACATACATACATACATATGGAGCGGCGGTGGTTAAGTGGTTAGTGTGCCCGACTCACGACTGAAAGGGTGCGGTTCGAATTCTATAATCAGATCTGTCTGGGGCCTGGGTTTGCAACCGTTTTGCGTCCTTGAGCAAGGCATATATATCTATATATATATATATATATATATATATATATATATATATATATATATATATATATATATCCATGTTACATACGTACATGTAGAATTTTGTAAGAGGGAAACAGAAACAAAAATGTTTTTCATATGTTCCTTCTTGTGTGTTTCCCTAATAAAAGAGTTCTTGTATTAGCACTACTTCTATATTCACTATATTTTGAATCCAGTGTTGCACATTATTACCAAAACAAATGCAATCAGTTTTAGGAAAATTCAAACAAATTGTACCGAACAAGGCAAGCAAATGTGTTT